>JBCEWE010002369.1:15521742-15591742 GCA_039877035.1 Silurus lanzhouensis | reverse complement strand
TTCTCCTCCCTCACTCACTCACTCAAACTGGAATGGACTTGTTGATAAAGTGGGTATTAAAAAGGGAAAAAAGATCGATTTCTTTCATGAGTATGAAGCTGAAGCAGTATAGGAGAAGGGTTCTCTCTCTCTCTCTCTCTCTCTCTCTCTCTCTCTCTCTCTCTCTCTCTCTCTCTCGATACTGTGACGTCATAATTCCCCCGTAGGCTATTAAAACCAAATGACGTCTATCGCGGAAAAAAGGCGGCCCCTCGCGAGCGCCCTGAAAACGCGCCCGCAGCAAAACAAACAAACAACCAAAAAAAAAAACGTCGAAAAAAAGTTTAAAGAAGAATCAGTGCGCGCGCGTTTAACGGTTAAAAAAAACGGTTGACATTCAAACCAACCAACAAAACAAACAAACAAACAAACATTTTAAAAAGAGATCTACTCCCTCTATAACTCTGTCATGACCTAATCAAAGCCGTGTTCTCCTTTTCCCTCCCTCCTCTTTCCTCCTTCACTTCCTCCCCTGCCTCCCTTCCCTTTTCCCTCCCTTACCTTTACCTCTTCCCCTCATCTCTCCTCTTTCCCTCCTTCCATTTCCTTTCCCCCTCCCCTTTCCTCCCTGCATTCCCATCTCCTCTTTTATCCTTCCTCATCCCCCTCCCTCCCCTCTTTCCCCTTCCTTCACTTTTCCTCCTTCCTCATCCCTCCCTCCCCTTTTTCCCCTTCCTACACTTTTCCTCCTCCCTCCGTCCCTCCCTTCCCTTTTTCCCCTTCCTTCACTTTTCCTCCTTCCTCATCCCTCCCTTCCCTCTTCCCCCTTCCTACAATTTTCCTCCTCTCTCCATCCCTCCCTCCCCTTTCCCCCCTTCCTACACTGTTCCGCCACCCTCCATCCCTCCCTCCCCTCTTTCCCCCTCCCTACACTTTTCCTCCTTCCTCATCCCTCCCTTCCCTGTTCCCCCTTCCTTCACATTTCCTCCTCCCTCCATCCCTCCCTCTTCTCTTTCCCCTTCCTACACTTGTCCTTCCTTCCTCCATCCCTCCCTCCCCTCTTTCCCCTTCCTACACTTGTCCTCCTCCCTCCATCTCTTCCTCCCCTCTTTCCCCATACTACACTTTTCCTCCTCCCTACATCTCTCTCTCCCATTTTCCCTTCCCCACTTTCCTCCCACTTCTCAGTTTTTCTTTTTTTTCCCTAAGCAAAAAAAGTTTTTTAAAAGAAGCCAAATACTTCACTTAGAAGTTGAAATACAAAGAAAGAAAGAAAGAAAGAAAGAAAGAAAGAAAGAAACAAACAAACAAACAAACATTGTAAAAGGGATCTCTCCTCTACATTATTCTGTTATGGTCTGATCAGAGACTTGATTAAGGTTGTATTGAATGTAATAAATGTAAATGGATTGTATGTGTGTAACTGTATGAATGAAGGGCTGTAGTTGATCTGCATGTTTGGATTTTACTGTTTTCTATTTAAGATCTCCATTTTATATGTTCACACCAAAATTATATACAGTTATCACCAGACTGTACCACTGAAATCCTTAATAAATGGCAGGTGTGATGGCATCTGCCTGGGTATGCAAGTCTAAACTGGGTCATTTCACTTCATACTGACAGGATTTCCTACCCGAGCTGTTGTAGGTAGGTTAGAAGGATTATTTATTCATCTGAATGTTTGTTTAATGCGTCTATAACAAACGTAAATCATTGATGTAACGTCGAGACATGCAGAAGAATTGTTGGTGTTTGGCGCCCACTAGTGTACATCGTCAAGAACATCATCAGCTGAAACGCTCTTGCATGTTCATTTTCCTGCAAAACAATATAATTTTTTCTAGGTACACTTGCACATAGTTTTTAAATTAACTTGGCAGGTTGTTTTTTCCAAACATCTAGAGGGTCTATCCACAGATCTTGTGTAGATGTTGGCTGCTTCAAATCCTTCTGTCTCTTCATTTAATCCCAGACAGACTTGATTATGTTGTGAAACCATCACTTCCAGGACTCCTTGTTCTTCTCTACTCTGAAGATGACATTGGCTGTATGTTTAGGGTTGTTGTCCTGCTGCAAATACACTATACCCACTATACACTACATTGCCAAAAGTATTGGGTCACCTGGTCATAAGTACAGTATGTGATTTTTGAGCATCGCATTCCACATTAAGTCCCAGTTTGCTCTTATAATTCCCTCCACTCTTCTGGTAAGATGTTCCACTAGATTTTGGAGTGTGCTTATGGATATTTGTGTTCATCAGCCACAAGAGTATTACAAATTATTACTCATGTAGGTGAGGAGGCCTGGGGTGCAGTCAGCATTCAAATTCATCCCAAAGGTGTTCAGTAGGGATGAGATCAGAGCTCTATAGCAGGCCACTCAAGATCTTCCTCTCTAAAGCATGTAAACCAGATCTTCAAGGAGCTCACTGCACAGGGGCATAATAATGCTGGAACAAGTTTTGGGTTTCAAAGTACAAGTGAATGCAAAATTTTTTTAAAGCTTTTTTTATAGTTTTTTTTTTAAAGCTAAATTTATAGTTTTTTTCAACCAAAATGGAGCAATGTTTATTGAAGTCAATGTTTATTGGAGTTTATTGATATTATTCATCAGTTTTGGTGGTATTTAATATTTTATCTAATGATCATGAATATTAAGGCAGTATATACACGACAGTTTGTTCATTTAACTCTGTGATATTCACGATAAAGCATTTTCGACCTCTAATACAAAGATATGCTTTACATGGGTTGGAGTGGAAGATCAGGCCTCAACCCTATTGAACACCTTTGGGATGAATGTGACTGCACCCCAGGTCTCCATATCTCACCTACATCAGTACCTGACTTTACTAACAAGCAAGCTGGGATATGCGAAGAACAAATTTCACTGTGCTGTAATGTATATGTGACAAATAAAGTCTATTCTATTCTATTCTATTCTATTCTATTCTATTCTATTCTATTCTATTCTATTCTATTCTATTCTCTCTAACACCCTTGTGGCTGAAGGAATCTCACACAATATAGTTCGAGTTAGTCAGGTTAATCGTGTATTTCGGTTAGATTAGTTTTTGCTGCCACCATGTGGTACACCGACTGTATTTCAGGTAGAAATGAGTGTATTAATGTAAAATGATTTATATTCCTTTCACAAAAATTTGAGATCCTGCTGGGTTTATTGTGCATCAGCTGGAAAGGTAATATTTATTTGGTAAATAGAAGAAGCTGATAGGAACTTTCCTCTTTGCTTTCCTGGTTAGAAAATATATGACTATAAAAATGATGTTGACACCTGAGTTTCATAGTCATGTTCAAGCTTCTCATAGCAGAATTTGAAGCAGACAATTAATTAGAATGTCTATGTTTGATGTGTAAGTAAGATTGTCCTTTACTAAACATCAAAAAGCTTAACTTTAATTCAGAATCAAATTTGCCTTTTACATCATTGGTTACAGAACCGATGCTGCGGTGTTTGTTGGATTTTGCTCTTTTGGATTGTTAATTGCATTCTTTTTTTTTTTTTAGTCAAAACTAGCTGAAACAGTGAACATATGAACATACTCATTTAAATAAAAAAACACTGCATAGGGAAATGAAGTTATTTGTGTTTATTGTGTACAAAAACAATCAACCGGCTTGAAATCGCCATTACATCCAACAGAGGTCACCAGGAAAACTGTTCATCTGCAGCACACAGGAGTTTCTGCACAAAGAGAAAGCGTGTTGTCTCTTCTGTGTTTAACGTCATTGTAATGATAGAAATGGACTTTAAAATATTACTAAATGAAAGAAATTCCTACAATTACTCAGCACTGGTAGAGGAGTTTGAGCCTGGTGATGTCATTTTGGCTCATTTCTGTGGCTTGGCCAAAGGCCACATTGGGGTCAGGGAAGGGGATCATGGTGGGAAGGCCATTCTTAGAGAAAGCAGTTCTGAAATAACATATAAAAAAAAAACCTTCACAAAAAACACAAAACCTTCACAAAAAAGATATTTTGTTGTAATAAATACCCTACAAAAATTCATAATGATGTTCTACAAATATTACATATCGAAAATGATGAGTTTGGGAAATTATTTATCATGGTGTGACCTTTGGTACTGCATGACAGAGTTGTAATCGTAGGGAGTTCCACGATTTAGAGTTCGCTTTATGTTGAAGTTGACTTTCATATCTATAGAAACGAACACAATAAGTAGATACTGAAGTCCCATCAACAATAACCAACCCTAATCTTGGATTAAATGTTGTGCAATTTAATCCCATACCGTCTGAAACATTCTCCCAGGCCACTTGAATATACTTGTCTCGGTCACTGCGGCTTTGCTCATGATGAAAGCCCAGAACATGAAGAAGCTCGTGTTGGATGATCTGATGGTAGATACAACCATATTGAGCCAAAGACACCGTCTGCATACTGCCAGTATGTCCAATAAGAGACCAACATCTGTCATTAAAAAAATAAATTTTTTAAATACATTTTTGCAAATGATTTTTAATGTCAATAATTTATACTAGTTCACATGTAAGGTTTGGGATTCTGTAGCATGGATGAAATGGACACCATGAAGTAAGGAACCAGAAGACCACCAACAGTGATATCCAGTTTGTTTATTCTGCAACCTTTGGAACATCTTCTTGTATTCTGGAGTACACAGAACACGTTTTGGAAGGAGAAGTCGTTCTCATTGAGATTGAGGCAGATAAATTCACACGAGCACCGCCCAAAATTCCAGAGGAAATCCCTCCCCCCAAAATCAACTAAATCTAAAAACAATTGCAATCGAAAAAAGTAATTGAAAGTAATGAAAAAAATTGGAAAAATCTGAAAAATTAACTAAATCTGGTCATCGATCCTTAGTGAAGGTCATGAATCTAAATCTGCACACAACTTTTGCATTGTAACAACAGCAAGGCTTTATTTTCTTTTACTTTTTAAATAATTTTTTAATCACTATCAAATATGACTGTGTATCACTAAGTTGTGTTCGCCTGAAGCAAATAAAAAAAATATAAAAGAATAAAGGAGATGAATATAATGTTAATGCGTACCCATTAAGTGATTTGATGTTAATATAAGCCTTCTGGTTGGTGCGTGGTATGAAGTGAATGCAGGAGACTGTGGAGAAGAAGTCCAGAGCCTTCTGGATAACCTGCATCTGAGTAGCAGCTACGGAAGAGGGCGACGAGGAAATAAATAATTATTATAATAATATAATACGCTAATATTAATATCACAATATTAATCTGTTCGGCAGTGTTAGATTACAAAGTGTATTTTTTAGTAGGTAAATAAATGTATGTATTTAAGTGTTAAATTTATAATATGTAGAGAATTGAATTATGATATAATATCTCATTTGAAAGTTCATATAACTGACATACAGTATGGGTAGGAGATCAGGTAGGGGACATAGACATTTCCATCAGGCGACTTTGGCCACTTGCAGCCAGTGGAAGTGCAGGGATCAGCGTTTTTCCAATTGCGAGTAGGAACAATGTCCCCTTCAGTCAGCACAGTTTCACCACTGGCAGGATCTAAACCATGGAACAGAGAATTCAGTGTAATAACATACATCAATATAATGATGATCACATTGGAAAGAATTCAGTTGTGCTTATGTATAATTTGTAATGATCCGTAGGACCGATGTTCTTAGACGTTATTACTAACACATTTGAAAGAATGGTTAGGTTGAAACAATTAATCAAGTCAAGTCAAGTCAAGTCAAGTCAAGTCAAGTTTATTTCTATTGCGCTTTTCACAACAGACATTGTCTCAAAGCAGCTTTACAGAAATCAACAGTTAAGGTGAATGGTGTGTATTAATCCCTGATGAGCAGCCGTGGCACCTGTGGCAAGGAAAAACTCCCTTAGATGTTATGAGGAAGAAACCTTGAGAGGAACCAGACTCAAAAGGGGAACCCATCCTCGTTTGGGTGAATATAGTTCATCTGCCAACACGTGTTTAGAGTCCATGAGCTACGATAAGCTATTGATGTTGCTAGCCAATAATTTAAAGTGATCTCTGCTAATAGTGATTCAGGAAATACAGTATCTGGACCATATCTAGTTCAGGAGTCATTACTGAACAACTTCAGACTTTGGCTTATGATGAACATTCTTTAAATAATTAATGAAAAAAAAAACCCACCTTAAATCTGTAATCTGTACTACACAGTTGAGTGCAAAGTTTCAGTGCTGTTTTCTCAGTGTCATACCATGCATTTTATACCCAGGGCTTC
The DNA here is from genome assembly GCA_039877035.1 of Silurus lanzhouensis. Lineage (NCBI taxonomy): Eukaryota > Metazoa > Chordata > Actinopteri > Siluriformes > Siluridae > Silurus > Silurus lanzhouensis. The sequence goes on along the minus strand of JBCEWE010002369.1, from coordinate 15,585,508 downwards.
AGTGGTGTCCTACCTGAACCACTCTACCTCTTAATACCATCATTATGAGCCCCAAGACTCTATAAACCATTAATATTAAAGAGAAATGCTGTATAGCAGAGCGCTGCATCACAGACAGGTATCTCAGGCAGTAAGAAAGATTGCCGTTAAAAATTCAAAAGTCTCCTTTCACTGTAGCCACAGCTGCACCACCCGCATACATCAGCTCTAGCAGAAGCATCCATGTTAACCTCATTAAAAACCAAGAACCTGAGTTTTATATGCATTATAGGTTTCTTGAGGCAAATAATATAGAGGAAATAAAGACATAAAGTATAAATACTTAATGAATCTTTTTTGTTTTGGTCGACCTTTCTTCACAATGTCCAGCTTTTTTTGAAATGTCTGTCTTGTAAATGTCCTTTTAAGTGTAACTGTGACCAAAAATGTTTTTTCCATTCTGTCATCATTTGGAATACAAAAATCGATTAAATCCTCATGAATATTTTTGAGCTTGTGCAGTTTTCCACAGATGCAGTTTGCAGTAGTTCCTTCTCTGACCATTCAATCAAAAGACATGAAAATGCTGATGTGTTTCTACACCTTCTAGTGTGCCTCAGAGTGACCAAAATACAGACTGATACATATTCATGGGCAAAATGATATTTAAATGTAAGGCAGTGATTTTAGGATTAGGAGAAAAGGCCTTGCTGGTCCTAGCGGCCCACCAATCTGTTTTCTTCTTCAAAAACTAGTGCGCACTTACTGATTTTACTGTTTGCTCTCTCGATCAGTTCTCCAACAGGCAGATGAGAAAGAGGGTCCTCCATACAGTAGCTATGGAAATAAAAATGAGTTCAGTCAGAAACACGTTTACTGCCAACATATATTTCCATATACACCTATCAGGCACAACATTATGACTGATGAAGAGAATAACACTGATTATCTTTTTATCATGGCACCTGTTAGTGAGTGGGATAAATTAGGCAGGATTTTGTCCTTAAAGTTGACGTGTTAAAAGCAGGACAAATGGGTAAGGATTTGAGTGATCTTGACAAGAGTCAAATTGTGACGTCTAGATGTCTGGGTCAGAGCGTCACCAAAAATGCAGCCTTTGTGGGCTGTTCCTGGTTTGCAGTGGTATCTATTAAAAGTGCTCCAAGGAAGGAACAGTGGTGAACTGATGACCGGGTCATGGGCTGACAAGGCACACTGATGTACGTGGGGAGCGCAGGCTGGATTGTGTGGCCAACAGATAAGCAACTGTAGCTCAAATTGCAAAAGAAGTTTATGTTGTTAATGCTTGAAGGGTCACGACTGTTTTAGCAGCAGAAGGGGGATCGACACAATATTAGGCAGGTTGCCATAATTCTATGCCTGCTATACTTTTATAATAATGGTAAAAGAGCATAAAACTTACCAACATGCACCAAAACACAGCGAGGACACAAACAACAAGAACAACAACAGCAATTAATAAATGAATAATATTCCAACTTTCCACATGTCTGACTTGTAAATCATTCTGGATTGTAAAGAGAAAATGAATAGGTACAAACTGTACATATCATCAGTCTGGTAGAGGAGGTTTAATATTGTGTGTAGAACAATAAGATCTTTAAGTACACACCCATCTGCATAAATGTCTCTTACCTCCTGTGCAGAACAGAACATCAGGACCAACAGAGCCACAGTCACCTTATACACAAACATGACAGCAAACATCCTGTAGATGTTGGACACAAACATTAGTATATAGAAAAAGACCCCCTGACCTGCTCAACTTGAAGTTCTGTCTACTCCCAAAACATCTCATCTAACTGAGAAATTCTCCAAACACTTAGTAGCACTTAGCAGTATTGTCTCAGACATTACAGCACAAATAAGTCAATGATTCATGTGAGTGAAGAGAGTTCTCTTACCTCAGACTTCCAAGAAAAAAAACGAGATGCTACAGTGGCAAACTTAAGGGTTTTATACCCTTTTCTGTGGACCCAATGTGATGATGTACATATTGAGCAGCAAATGCTGAATCTTGAAAAGATTATCTTTACACGTGACTGTACTTGTAACCATGTTATCAAGGAAGCGGATAGAGTTTTTCTTACGATCAGCACCACAATCACACCTCACGTGCGGTTACTTCCCTCTGATGGAGACACTTTTAATTAGTTTATTGTTGAGACTACTTACATTACTGTGATGTGACTGATGACTTTTCTGTCTCTAAATTTCACAATTTCATATTCTGTTCTTAATCTTATGTTGAGATAAATAAAATGTACTATTATAAATATAATTAACATCTATGGAAATAAGATGTGGTTGGTCACACTGCAAAATCCAATGTCATAAAACATAGTTAGTTGGGAATTGGTAGTTCAATGGTTAAGGCTCTGGGTTACTAATTGGACGGTCAGGGGTTTAAGCCCCTAATGAATCATCTCAGACCCGTATAAAGAACCTGTGCATTTATTAAACTCTGTAAGATCTGTACATCTTATTACATTTCTGCATGTGTGTGTGTGTGTGTGTACAGACACATGCAATATGCTTTATATGTTCACTGACATTTTTTGACACTGCAGATGAGCCACGTAAAGGAAGACATCTGTTTGCACGTTTGGGATACAGATTTTTTTTGCTGCCATCATGTGGTGTACACACACTGTGTCAGCATTTTTCACCTCAGTGACCTAAAACCTAAATTCGGTTTCATTTAGTTTTCAGTGTAAAACTGTTGAATGCAGTTTTATACTCCTTTGGAGAATTAAAGATTGTGTAAAGCAGAAATCCCCAATCTTTTTTGCACCACGGACCCGTTTAAATCAAGACAATTTTTCCACAAACTGCTCACGGACATAACTACCTAGTATAATGGGCGGCATAATATAGTACTTTTATACACAGTGGTGGATGAAATACAAACCATGTACTTGAGAATAAGAGAGATACAGTATGTAAAGTTTTCACTTGAGTAAAGGTACAAAAAGTATGATGTACTATGATCTATATCATAGTATGCGCTGTTCTTGCAGTAATTTAAGTAAAAAGTAAGATATTTGACTTTGAAATTGTAGAGAAGTTAAAGTAAAAGTCTCCCCAAATGGAAATACTTCAGTGTACAGTGAGTACTTAAGTGGACATTTACCTTGTTATTGCCCACCTTTGATTATACATATATGATCTAATTATTCATTTAATTATTACATATGTAATAAAAATGTAACTCAAATCACCATAATGCATAAACTGAATTTTATCAATGCATTAAAAAAACTCATTCATGACTAAAAAAGTGCAGACATTTGGCATTGGTGGAAATGTTTTGGCCTGGTACCAAATGATCCAGTGCCTGGTACCGATCCACAACCCAGTAGCTGGGTACCCCTGCTGTAGAGTTTATTCTGACCTTGAAACCTGACCTTCACATTCATATGCCTTTTTTTAATACCTGTATAACAGTATGGATACACAATAATTGATATTTCTCTCTCCCTGTCACCCCTCTTCAGGCCTGGACATGTTTCAGTTTGACAACGTTTCTGTCGGAGTTGGATGTTGGACTGAAAGATCTCGAGTGAATGAATGTTGTTCAGAAAATATTTTCAACCTTTAAGTCCTGGCTTTAGCACACCTCTAGAATCCATCTGATAATAGGAGTGTTGCTAGGGGCTATGCTGTGGGTGTTTATGATGTCCTGACTCCACTTTAATTCTGTACACTAACTCATCAACTTCCATTATCAGTCCTGTGACTGTCAAGTCATCAGTGAATTTGATGATGTTGTTGTTCTGCAAGTGGGTGAAAAGTATGTAGAGCATGGGGCTCAGCATGAAGACCCTTCAGAGATCCTGTGTTTATGGCTATTGTCCTGGATGTGACAAAAGAAAAAAGAGGTATGGTATAGCTACAGTTTAGCAAATATTTTGTGGTTTTCTCCACTCTGTGAACTTTTATGTCTTGTGGCCATCAAAAAATGTAAGTGAGCTGTGCCATTCACATTTTTGACAATGTGCACAAAACTGTTATTCAGCAACATACAGATGTAAGTATGAAATCAGTTTTATTAAACTTTAGTAAATTTGTTGAGTTTTTATTTGCTTAATACAAACACAAACAGCTTTGTACTGTACATGTGGCCCTGTGTGCACCCTTCCACCACTGGCAAACTGATATAAAAGGAACAGCAGCCAATCCCAACAGAAGAGAGCGATGAAGAGCTGAGTTGGTGGTTCTGACAAAAAAAAAATAACAACAACAAAAAATAGCCACACATTATACAAGAATATACAGCAACATATATTAGATCAATCTAAAAGAGAGAGATAATTTCACCACTTGAATAACTTGTTGCCTCATGTCACTTAAATGGCAACGCAAAAATAAGGCAAAGGGAATCTTTATGTGTACGCTGAAAAAAGATTCACAATTGTTTAGCATTGAGAACATTCTATATTGATGTGTGTCTTCAGTGGACATTGGACCTCCATACTTTCGCACATACAGTAACTTAAATACTATACATAATAATAATAATAATAATAATAATGATAATTATCATCATTATTCTTATAATTTTATATCCTCACATCACTCAAAAACATATATGTCCAACATATATGCATACAGTTGCATTATACATGTTATATCTCTATATATTTCACTTGCATGTTTATTTAAATATATTTATATATTTATTAAAAGATGAAACACAGTCCATAATTTCTGTTATTATGGATGCTTATAAAGTGTGTACTTTTTAATTTGGACATCAATGATCTAAGTCTTTTTCAACAACAGATACAATCCTAAGTGTGTGTGTGTGTGTGTGTGTGTGTGTGTGTGTGTGTGTGTGTGTGTGTGTGTGTGTGTGTGTGTGTGTGTGTGGTGTTGTAAAAGCAAGACAAGTAAAAGCATCCAATCAAAGTATCTTTGTAAACTGGCACTCTTCAATATAGGGCAACAGAGCCAACTTGGCAAAATATGAAGAGATATATAAATCCTGGGTGTTGTCCTTACTAACAAGGGTAAATTGTATTTGTGTGTGTGTGTTGGCCATCATAGCATATTAGCATTTATCAAACAGCCACAAAACATGAAAAAACAATAGAATTATAAAAAAAAATATTACATGCACACAAAAAATGAAAACTAACATATGGGTTAAAGAGTTAGGGTTAGAGTGGGGTTGGGGTTGGAGGCTGGCGTTAGTGTGTGGTAAGGGTTAGAGTGGGGTTATTGTTAGTGGCTTAGTGTTTAAGTTGGGGCTAGGTTTAGGGGGTTAGGGTAATATTGAGTTTAATGTTAGCGGTTTAGGGTTAGAGTGAGGTTTAGTGTTGGCATTAGAGTGGGGTTCTGTTGGGGTTGAGGTAGAATGTGGGGTTTAGGTGAGAGCGAGGTTAGTGTTAGGGGGTTAGGGTTAGAGTGGGGTTTGTGTTTAGGTTGGGACTGGATTGAGATTAGTGTTGGTGTTATGGTTAGATTGGGGTTAGGGTTAGAGTGGGGTTAGGGTTAGGGCATTAGGGTTAGAGTGGGGTTAGCATTATGGGGTTAGGGTTAGAGTGGGATAGAGTGTGGTTAGTGTTAGTGGTTAGGGTTAGACTGGGGGTATGGTTAGAGTGGGGTTAGGGTTGGGGGGGAGGGTAAGAGTGGGGTTAGTGTTAGAGTGGGGGTAGGGTAATGTTGGGGTTAGGGTTAGAGTGGGGTTAGTGTTAGAGTGGGTTAGGGTTAGATTTGGGTTAGGGGGTAGGGTAAGGGTGGGGCTAGTGTTAGAGTGGGGTTAGTGTTAGAGTGGGGTTAGGATTAGGAGTGGGGTTAGAGTTAGGGGGTTAGGGTTAAAGTGGGGTTAGAGGTTTAGGGTTAGAGTGGGGTTAGGGTTAAGGGGTTGGGGTAAGAGTGGGGTTAGGGTTAGGGGGTTAGGGTTAGAGTGGGTTTAGAGTTGGGTTAGTGTTAGGGGGTTAGGGCTAGAGTGGGGTTAGAGTTGAGTTAGGGTTAGAGTGGGGTTAGGGTTAGGGTTAGAGTGGGGTTAGTGTTACAGTGGGGTTAGGGTTAGGGAGTTAGGGTTAGAATGGAGTTTTTTTTGGGTTTATGGTTAGATTAGGGTTAGGGTTAGACCGAGGCTAGTGTAAAGGGGTTAGTGTTAGTGTAAATGGGTTAGGGTTAGAGTGGGGTTAGTGTAAAGAGGGTATGGTAAGACTGGGGTTAGTGTAAAGGGGTTAGATTTAGAGTGGGGTTGGGTTAGTGTAAAGGGGTATGGGTTAGAGTGGGGTTAGTGTTGAGGTTATGGTTGGAGTGGGTTTACTGTTAGAGTGGGGTAAACATTTGAGTGGGGTTAGACTGGGGTTTGGGTTAGGGGGTTAGGGTTAGAGTGGGGAAGAGTGGGTTAGGGTTAGAGGGTTAGAGTTAGAGTGTGGTTAGTGTTGGGGTTATGGTTGGAGTGTGGTTAGTGTTACGGGGTTACAGCTAGTCTAGGTTAGTGTAAAGGAGTTAGGGTTGGAGTGGGGTTTGTGTTAGAGTGGGTTAGGGTTAGAGTTGGGTTGGGGGGGGTAGGGTAAGAGTGGGGCTAGTGTTAGAGTGGGTTTAGGGTTAGGGGGTTAGTGTTAGAGTGGGGTTAGAGTTAGAGGGTTAGGGTTAGAGTGGGGTTAGGGTTAGGGGGTTAGGGTTAAAATGAGGTTAGAGTGGGGTTAGGTTTAGGGGGTTAGGGTAAAAGTGGGTTTAGGGTTAGAGGGTTAGGGTTAGAGTGGGGTTAGAGTTGGGTTAGTGTTACGGAGTTAGGGCTAGAGTGGGGTTAGAGTGGAGTTAGGGTTAGAGTGGGGTTAGGGTTAGGTAAGAGTGGGGTTAGTGTTAGAGTTGGGTTAGGGTTACAGTGGGGTTAGAGTTAGGGAGTTAGGGTTAGAATGGAGTTTGTTTTGGGTTTATGGTTAGATTAGGGTTAGGGTTATGGTTGGAGTGTGGTTAGTGTTAAGGGGTTAGAGCTAGTCTAGGTTGGTGTAAAGGAGTTAGGGTTAGAGTGGGGTTTGTGTTGGGGTTACAGTTAGATTAGGGTTAGTGTTAGAGTGGGGTTATGGTTGGAGTGTGGTTAGTGTTAAGGGGTTAGAGCTAGTCTAGGTTGGTGTAAAGGAGTTAGGGTCAGAGTGGGGTTAGTGTAAAGGGGTTAGGGTTATAGTTGGGTTAGGTGTTAGGGTTGGGTTAGATGTTATGGTTAGAGTTGGGTTTGGAGAGAGGTTCGAGTAGGGTTAGGGTTAGAATGGGGTAAGTGGTTAAATGTTAGGGTTAGGGGTTAAGGTTTAGAGTGGGGTTGTGATTAGGGGCTAAGCGTTAGGGTGGGGGTAGTGTTAGGTGATTATGTGTTCATGTAGAGATAGGTGTTAAGGTTAGGAGGTCTGGGTTAGGGCGGGGTTAGGAGTTAGGGGTTAGTGTTGGGTTAAATGTTAGAAGTTAGATTTATGAGGATTAGGGTTTGAGATTTTCTATTTGAAAATCAGATTTTTTCTTGTTTTCATTTGGAGATCAGATTTTATTTAAAAATATTTTTCTTTGTAAGGAAAGAAATAATGAATAAAAGTAAATACCGCTGTTAGTATGTAAGTCCTGGACTCCAAGTATCCTGTGGCAAGTTAAAAATTGGAGAAAACTATTTTCTCAACCACATTCAGATTACACCAATTTTATTTGTTGACATTTAGGAGCACTGTCTACATTTTAACTGCCAATAAAGCAAAAATAATAGCTGGTTGGATGCCTCCTTGCAGTAATGTCATCAGTGTGTAGTTTAGTGTGGGTCTGCATTGGGATGGAGGGGTAGTTAAGAGTAATACTCAAACCCATCTCTTTCCCACCTATATTAATATCATCTGTTTTCAATCTCCCTGAGCAGTGTGCGGATTTGTGTCAGGACTACTGTCTCCTGTTTGGTTGGAAGGTAGGTCTGTCTTCTAAACTACCTTATTTGAGACAAAATTTGCATGTGACACAGCTCTGATTGTGCATCTCTTGAAAAAGTTTGCTTAATAATTATGATGACATTCACACCTACAACTACACATAAAGCCATTATACAAATACATAGAAAAATATATAGTCATCTGAATGACACTTTTTACAATGATACAATATTATAGTTACATCTTAACATCATGAAAGTGAGTCGTGAATTTTGTATAATTTTTAGTGCTCTGTTTTAATTTAGCGTGCAGCAATCACACGTTTTATTGACAGCAGCTGGAATGAAATACTACTACGTAAATGTCACAATGTAATAATCTAGTCGTTTTTGAAATCCTATACACTAACAACTATGACAATGCCAAGGGCTCAATCAGTTATTCAATACACATCATGAAAAGGTTTGGAATAGTTGAACATTAGATAGTCCATATAGTAGAAGTCATAAACCCTCTGCCTGTCGGAGGCACTGAGCTGTGTGAAGTAATGCTGCGTGATACGTGTGGAAGTCCTCGCCGCTTCAGGGTTTCTGTCCTTGAAAGTGGGGAACGTGAGGTTTTTTGGAGCACCCACCCTATGCAACAGAAAGTTTGCTTCCTCCTCAATGGTCTCGAATTTGCCAATGAAATCATAGTCGAGCAGGCATGGACTGCACAGCTGACTTACCGGCTCCCAGTGGATGTCCATACCTATGGGACGGTGTACATCCAGCAGGTAACGGATAAATTCCTGAAAAGTGACCCCACTTCCTGTCCTGAGTGCTGATTTTGATGCATTCACCCTGTACTTAGAGATTATGGGCTTGCCAAACACTGGATGGTAGTAGGAGTTTGGGCTCTCAAATTTGTCCCTGTATGCTGAGACCAGACGCTCCATCGGCTCCCGGATGAACAGCACCTTGGTGTAGGAGCGGAGACGCTCAGAAACTGCATGCTGGTCCAAGCTGTCTAGTCGTGTTAAGTGGTTGCTGTAGTGAACAGTCTCATGGTTTATCTTTTGAGTGGAGGATGCAACACCAGCAAGCACCATCAGAACTCGCTTCCAATTGGAGCAGCCTGCTTTGGGGACTTCACAGTAAAGCAGCTTGTGCCTGTCCTCTACATAAATTCGAGACACATGGTGCGATGTTACTGTTTGCGAGATGTTGCTCCGATATTTGGCACAGACTTCCTCGATCAGCTTGTGACGAGCCTTCTGCATATGATAAAAGTGCTGCCAGCTTTTGGGTGTAGGCGAAGATAATGACGAGGAGTTGGAGAGTGACCGAATTGCTGAGCTTGTCTTGAGAAGCTTCCGATGGCGTTTGGTAACACGATGAGAGGCTTGATCAAGTTTGCTCCAGTTGAATGCCGGAAAATGGACTGGCGAGATATAGTTATCAACACTTGGTCCATTGGGTCTGTGTTGTCTTTTAAAAGAAACTGCAGAAATTCTGCCTGTAATGTTGCTTTCCTGCTGTCCACAAAGTTCCTACATAGATAAACATGATAGTAGAAGAGTATGGGTTATAAAGTGTCAAATTATAGATAGGAATTCATGTCAGTGTTTCAATATTGATTCAATCCTACTATTCAATTTACGAAGTCCAAAGAGGTCATGGATTATAATGTTTTTTCCTTTCTTGTTTCCTCATGGTTATAGTTATTTTCCATGATGATGCCTCTAGAACATGCTCTTATGCCAAATACACAGAAAAATTAAGCGCTGATCACGAGGAAACAACTTTTGTTATGTTGAAATCACAAGAAAGACGTGATCATGAGAAAACAAGAAAGGAAAAAATATGATGCATGGCCTCTTAGGACTTCCATATAAACTACATGAATGATAAAAACAAAATGATTATGGATAACATGGATCATAAAACTAATCTGCTGTTCTTTAATCAACCACATGATGGTGTACTTTCTGTACGTATTAAGCTAAACATTTCTACCTTCTCTCTTCTGAGACATCTTAGTTATTAATTACACTTACAATCCAGCAGTGTGATACACAATTTTAATGGCAATGGTAATACCCATTTGCCTGACTAGAGTATTGAGATTTACTCAGCCTTTGGGATTTGCAATTTGGACTCCCTTTACCTTAAGGTTTTCAAACAAATTTTACTGCCCATACCAGAATGTGGAAGTCTGAAAGAGATTTTCAGCAGAGATTTTAGACCTATGGTTGAAGCAGAACAGCTAAATCCAATCACAATACATTTCTTTTGGTAAGTCAAAGATAAAGGAACTTTTGTCTGAGAGGTTCACCTGAACCCTAAAACAGCAACAATGGAACTGGTGAAGGAGTTGGAGGTATTGAACACAAATATAAACATCCATCATTTGGAGTTGTATATTGCTAAGGCACGTGTGAATAAGAAGCCCCTACTTCAAGACCAATGTAACAAGAGCCATCATGTGATGAGCAGGTCAAAGCTCCAGTCTTCTGGAGAACTGTTCTCTGTTCAGATACCATATTTTAACTGTGTAGCCATCATCATGGTCAGAACAAGTATGGACGAAAACAGATGAGTCTTTTGAAGTGAACAACGCCCCCAACTCTAAAGCATCGGCGTGGCAGCATCATTTAGTGGGGTGTTGTTTTATTTTTTAGAAAAGATACTAGTGCAAATATATTATACAGAATATTATCTAGAAATACTGAGGAAACTCATAAAGACATAAATTAAGAGAATTAAATCTTGTTCAACTGACAACTGGCGTCCAACACAAAGCCCTGATCCTTGATTTGTTGGTGGAACTGAATAAACTTGTCCAATCATGAAGTCCAACACATTTGACAGATTTAACCAATTAAAAGGTGATCAACCATGTAATAAAAACTTATATACTTACAACCTGAATCCAAAATTCTGACCCACTTAAAAGTTATCATAGGTAAAGTCAAAAATAAGACGGACTCTTATCTAATATTGTAAAAAAAAAAACAGATCTGATTGATTTAACAAAGGAAATACATGATAAAGAAGAACAAGGACAGTTAGAAGCGATGGTCTGGCCCCCACGGAGCCTTGATCTCAACATCATCAAGTCTGTCTGGGATTGCATGAAGAGACAGAAGGATTTGAGGCAGCCTACACCTACAGAAAATCTGTGGTTATTTCTCCAAGATGTTTGGAAAAACCTATATAAAGAGTTTCTTCAAAAACTTGAATGTATCTAGAAGAATTGATGCTGTTTTTTTAGGCAAAGGATAGTCACACCAAATATTGATTTGGATCAATATTTGATTAGATTTTATTTTGATTTAGATTTCTATTCTGTTTATTTACTTTCCATGTCTTAATTGTAAAAATAAACACTTCTATGACCAAAACCTAAACTTCTGCAATTTATTGTATAAATAATATATATAATTATATTGCATGATTGTCGTGAGTTAACTCGTGATTAATTACAACTTAATCGCACATTAGTTTCTGTTCTTAATGTACCTGAAAGTAATACTTTTCAAGTTTTTATACTCTAACCAACATGGACATGGACAAATATGGATGTTTTATGCAAATGTATGTTTACTATTAGTGAAACCAAACTCAACATAGAGTATGAAGACAAAATATTCTTGCGAATGTTTTCAAGTAATTATGCTGTTTTAAATTAAGTGTGTGTGTGTGTGTGTGTGTGTGTGTGTGTGTATTAAACGTATTCTCTTACCTCTCTTATCTGCCATGTCAAGCCATTGAAATTGACCCCTGGAAAACAGAGAGCAGAAAAGTGAGTTATTATCCAATCTGTACCTGCATTATGACATCATCTGGATTTTGTAATGACTCAAAGCCTTTAATTATATTAATGTCAGGAACAGAACTTAACTTAAAATAAAAGCATAACATTGTACCTATAGAGAAAACACAAGAAAAAACCCGTCTGCCAACAGTAATAGTGTCTGTAACCAGGTCTGTCTTTTGTCTGTGACTGAGACCAATGCTTTTTAAGATTGTATTGGAGGAAACCATTACCATGCAACATTTCCCATCTCTTCTGTATGGAAAATATATTTGTTTATACTATAGAGTTCTGTACCTAAACCGTGATGCAACCTGCTACAGCATGATAGTTTGACGATACCAAGAATGAATACCGGAATGTTTATCAACATTAATTTGATAAGGAATGGTCCCAAAAAATAATCATGACCCAAATATGTCATTGTGTAGTATTTCAATATGTCATCAAGCCAGATTTGTTTAATGTGTATAGCAAATAAATAAATATTTAGCCATGTCAGTGCCCCCTGTGAAATTCTGCCTAAAGAATTTCACATATTAAGAGATTTTGTTTTTTCAACCAAGGACACATACATGTTACAATGGAACATTCCAATTTCTTGAAAAAAAAAAATAGCCATTATGTTGTAAATTAAATCAATTTACAGTCAGCAGGTTACAAGAATCCATGTCCATTTCCAGCTGGCATTCAAATGAAATCAGATAAGGAATTCACATTTTTAATTATCCCATGGCATATGGTCTGCTTGGACACCAAAAACATCTTTCTACAGTTTAAATATGGAATCTGAAAAATCTAAGAAATATCCATATTTACTCCCAGCTGCTCTTCTTGTGCTTCTAATTAACCCTGAAATTGTTTCTCCACCTTCACCTTCTGGCTACTCTACTGGTTGTAGATCCTTTAAAGCTGAGTTGTTGGTATTGCAGGACTGGTTATCTTCAGAAACATGTTTACTGTAAGAGCTCTCAGAGAACCCAGCAACTAAGAGTAAACTATCATGTCATTGTCCATAATTCAGCGCATTTTCGGCTTGCATTAGAGAAACAAACAAAAAAAAAAAAAATACAAGTTGTATAACAAGGTTCCTGCATGCCTTTTCTCTCTAGGTCTATTGAAAAGCCCTACAAAACATGATCCAACCTGCTATAGCATGATAGTTTGAAGATTTCTAACTCCATACATGGCTATACAAATGTATAAATTACAACTACATGTACATTTTTAATATATATTTTATGTCTTAGAACAAAATACCAAGCTGATTGATAAGAATGATTATCAACATTCATTTGGAAAGGAATGCTCTAAAAAAAATAATCTACATACGTCAAAACTAATGCTTGAACCCATGTCAGGGATCAGGGAAAAACTGCACCTGTTCTTTGCCTTTGTTTATTTAAAACCGATAACCTTCGGCGTCTATTTACTTTTTCTAATAAAAGTATAACTTTTTTTTACTTCTTAGATACTCTTTTCTCAAGAATGAACAGCTGCTTAACTATATATAAGTGATATGTTTATCACACCGAATAAACAGAACAGGTATAAAATGCTGCTGTCTGCCTGCGACTGCATTAATTCTTCCTGGGGATTTGAGGTAAGAACACCTCCTCTACCAACACCTCAAATTAGTTCGTTTGAGTTACATATAAAATAGTCCTGCATGTACGTATCTTAGATTTGCCAATGGCACATTTTCCTTTTCATTGTATATAGACTCAATTCGATTTATTTTCATTTTCTATAGTGCTTTTAACGACAAATATTGTGACAAAGCAGCTTTACAGACATGATGTGGATTTAGCTCACTAATGAAGAACAGTGGTAATGAAAAACCTATTTAGAAATGACATAAGGATCGTGAGAGGAACTAGAAATGTAAACCCACGTTCTTCTGAGGGACATGCGGTAGAGGTTCCTAGTGTTCATCAAAGCTTCCAATGTGTTCAGTAAACCTCCAGCTTTCAATGTAATGAAGCAAAACAGGATTAACTTGCAGCATTTGCTAGCAGATTGAGCTATGCTTAGCATGGGTTATGGATGTCCTGTGTACTTATTTGTACAAACTTATAAATCCAAATTAGATGTCTTCTTAGATCATTCAAAGAAAATGTTATATAATTCAAATGAAAGTTCAAGGAGGGGTTACAGAGATTTAGCACAGATTAGATAGTCTGGTCTTGGTCTTGACGTGGACATTATCAGATGTGGTCTTGGTCTTGTCCCCCTCATCATATTCAGGTTTCAGTACTACATGGACTATGCTCTTGGCTTAGATTGTGCTTGCCAAACACTACTAGATATTAAGTTAATGCACTGAAGAAAGGAGGCTTAGTGGTTAAGGCATTGGGCTTTGGATTCAATGGTCAAGAGTTCAAATCCCAGCCAAACCAAGCTGCCACTTCCTGGGCCCTTGAGCAGGGCCCCTTCAGCCCATGTCTCACCACATTCATAGACCTTCTCCTTGGCCTCTTTTCCTCCATTTTCAGCATTCTTCTACCAATATACCCCATGTCTCTCCTCAACTCATACAACTTAGCAGGTCTTATAAACTTCTGCCCAGTTTTAGTCCTACTCATTATGTCATTGATTGAAAGTAACACCTTGGTAACAACTTTTCAGACCCTTCATGACTCACATGGAGCAGGGCAGATCCATACCAAGCCCCAAAACCAGTAGACCATAACTGAAATCTCTAACTGTATACTGTACTAATGTTTGTGTCTCCCTCTACAGGGCATTTGCCAACATGCTTGTGTGTAAGGTGACCGTGGCTTTTTTGGCTCTGCTGCTGCAATGTTCTGCAGATAAGGTGAGAGGCATACATGCAGATATTGCAGATATTCAAAGTATTATATACTAGGAATGTGCTTCTCCATACCAGAGGCATTGCCAACCATACAGTACATTTAAGATACATATAAAGCAGTTTCCGATGCGATGCGATACGATTCATCCCTATTAAGATGCGGTGCATTTCAATGCGATTCAACGCAATATGATGCAATTGAAAAAAAAAAATTGATGCTATGAATTTCATAGCATCAATGATGCTATTTCATAGCATCAATGATCATCCGCTGTGGCGGATGATCCGCCACAGCGGATCATCCGTCTCCATACCCCTCTGTCCATTACATCTGTCTCTTTTAACCCAACTACCTGCATGTCTTCCTTCACCACATCCATAAACCTTCTCCTTGGCCTTCCTCTTTTCCTCCTTCCTGTTGGCTCCATCCTCAGCATTTTTCTACCGATATGTCCCTCCTCTGAACATGTCCAAACCATCTCAATCTAGCCTCACTCACCTTGTCTCCAAAACGTCCTACATGCACTGTCCCTCTTATAAACTCATTTCTAATCCTGTCCATCGTCGTCACTCCCAACGAAAACCTCAACATCTTCAGCTCTGCTACCTCCAGCTCCGCCCCCTGTCTTTTACTCAATGCCACTGTATCTAAACCATACAACATCTCAGGTCTCACCACAGTCCTATAAACTTTCCCTTTCACTCTCACAGATAATTTTCTATCACAAATCACTCCTGTCACTCTTCTCCACCCACTCCACCTGCCTGCACTCTTTTCTTTCTTCTCTAACACACTCTCCATTACTTTGCACTGTTGTCCCTAGGTACCTGAACTCCTCCACCTTCTCCACCTCTTCTCCCTGCAACCGCACCCCTCCACTGCCCTCCCTCTCATTCACACACATGTACTCTGTCTTACTACTGACTTTCATTCATTCCTCTTCTCTCCAGCGCGTACCTCCACCTCTCCAGGCTCTTTTCAACCTGCTCCCTACTCTCACCATAATTCACAATATCATCCGCAAACATCATAGTCCATGGAGACTTCTGTCTGACCTCGTCCGTCAACCTGTCCATAATCACTGCAAACAGGAAAGGGCTCAGAACTGATCCTTGATGCAGTCCAACCTCCACCTTAATTTACATTTTAAATATTGGTCAGAAATTATTTGTCTCTTTCTAAATAAGAATAGTATAGAGCAGGTTCTAATAAGTACATATAAATAAATAGTTTTGTATTTTTTTTTTATCAATGGATTGCATTTCATCCTTTGCCAATCTTACCATCACTTTCATATACACAAAGCTGTAAATCATCTAATCATCTAAACACCTAAGCACCTGTTTGAAAATTATTCACCATCTTCTTTACTAAAAAAATTTCTCATGGTGAGACCAGCTAACAGCTGCCTGAACACAGGCCAAACTGGTGGACCATCTTTGTCATGGGCTGCGTTATTTTCCGGTTCCCTTATTAGTCTGGCAAAGGTGATCCACCACCTTGACCTGGGTTAGCAGTTCCTACTGTAGCTTTTTAAACTAAGCTGGAATTTTCTGCAAGATTCATTACAAGTGTGAAATAATGAAAGAAAAAGCATTTTTTTTCTGCATGCCACTTTTTAATTGTTTTCTGTTTTGTTTTTTTATGTCTGCTTTCTGTCTATAATGGTAAGTCATGTGCTTTACTGATTCGATACTTATTTATCAATACGTATAAAATTCCATTTTGGAGGCATCTGCCATAGAAGATGTATTCTTTCGCTGAACAGTATTTTGAATGAATAGTACACTTCCTAGTCCTCCTTGATGGCCAGAATTGTAGCCTAAACATGTTTACATGCAACACATGCATTTAAACTGAGCCTAGAGAATAAATCAGAGCGCAGGTGCCTTCTGAATGAAATGAGTGTTTAATAAAGAATGAACAAAAATATGATAAATGAGCCGTTATTCAATATGCTGACGTTCTGTCCGATAGCTGGTAAGGATCCACTTGCTCATCTGTCTGTGGGAGAGCGGATCGAGAGAGTAAACAGTAACACCGGTATGTACACACACACACACACACACACACACACACACACACACACACACACACACACACTCAACAATTATTTACACCAGCAACATGCAACTTTACCCATATACTAGCATCAGAAACACTTTACAATAACAGTACATAAATAAGACTGTACTAATATGTAAACTAATAAAAAAAACTTTAACCACACCATGAGTCAGATGAATTCTTGTGTGAACAACAGCTACCTCAATTCCATGCGAGTACATGTTTGTTAATCAATGAATACAATAATAAACACCTGTTTCTGGGTAGATTTGATGAGAAAAGAATTAATAATCAGGTGAAAACAGGTGTTTATTTTTGTGCCTTTGTGCATTCCATGAGGACGATAATTCAGCACAATCCAAAGGTGTTTGTAATAACTTTTATTTTATCATAATCACAATATCACAATAGTGCACTTTTAATTCATATTACATATTAGTACATGCAGACGAGGTCAGACAGGAGTCTCCCTGGACTACGATGTTTGTGGATGATATTGTGATTTGTGGTGAGAGTAGGGAGCAGGTTGAAAAGAGCCTGGAGAGGTGGAGGTACACGCTGGAGAGAAGGGGAATGAAAGTCAGTAAGAAAGAGTACATGTGTGGGAATGAGAGGGGGGGCAGTGAAGTGGTGCGGTTGCAGGGAGAAGAGGTGGTGAAGGTGGAAAACAGTGCAAAGTAATGGATAGTGTGTTGGAGAAGTGAAGAAAAGAGTGCAGGCAGGGTGGAGTGGGTGGAGAAGAGTGATAGCAGGAGTGATTTGTGATAGTAGAGTATCTGTGAGAGTGAAAGGGAAATTTTATAGGACTGTGGTGAGACCTGAGATGTTGTATGGATTAGAGACAGTGGTGTTGAGTAAAAGACAGGAGGTGGAGCTGGAGGTAGCAGAGCTGAAGATGTTGAGGTTTTTGTTGGGAGTGACGAGGATGGACAGGATTAGAAATTAGTTTATTAGAGGGACCGCAAATGTAGGACGTTTTGGAGACAAGGTGAGGGAGGTGTGATTGAGATGGTTTGGACATGTGCAGAGGAGGGACATGACTTATATTGGTAGGAGAATGCTGAGGATGGAGCCCCCAGGAAGGAGAAAAAGAGGAAGACCAAGGAGAAGGTTTATGGATGTGGTGAGGGAAGACATGCAGGTAGTTGGTTTGAAAGAGGCAGATGAAGACGGATGATCTGCTGTGGCGACCCCTAATAGGAGCAGCCAAAAGAAGAAGAAGAAGAGGATTAGTACATGCCTATTTATGTATGGTTATTATAAAGTTTTATCCTAGCATTGATATTTTATATGAAACAACTTGATTACTGAAGTAGTAAGAAATATATAAGAATCTTGAATATGAATGAAATGAAATGAATATTGAAAATATCATGAACCCTCTTTGTTACATGTTTTAGTTTATGGTGTAGACGAACCGGAGCTGATCGAAGGAGACATTGCTGTTTCTGATGATAGCGAGAAAAACGCTGATCCCTGCACCTCTCGCGGTTGCATGTGGCCAAAATCGGCTAACGGAAGAGTCTACATACCTTATGTAATCGCCAACCAATACAGTACGTCCAAGATGTGGATATATTCTTTCTATGATATATATTATGTAACTATTATTATAAAAATATAATCAGAAAATGGAATAATATTTCTATGGGAATAAAACCGGATTTTGATTCTTGAGCAGGATCAGATACACAGTTAGTGTTATTATATAATTTTGTGCTAAAACATTGCATATATACTGTATATTTAAGTAACAGCACAAGGAGAGAATTGACTGAACTAAATGGTCCTCTGTACTCCCTCAGCTGATCGGGAGCGACAGATCATTGAGCGAGGCCTTGATTCTTTTTCCTCCGTCACCTGCATCCGTTTTAATCCACGCTCCAATGAGAGGGATTACATCAGTATTGAGTCTCTCTCTGGGTATGCACATGTATGACTTTCCCAGTGTTGGATGAAGTACACAAACTATGTACTTAAGTTAAAGTAGATATACACTAGAGAACATTTTACCCTAGTAAAAGTAAAAGTGTCCCTTTAAAATTTCACTTGAGTAAAAGTACAAAAGTGTTTGCCTTCAAATGTACTTTAGTATCCAAAATACTATAATTTATTATGCCTATAATGTTCATATTATCATTTTTTTTTTTTTTTTAGCAAAAGTGTGACTCTCAGCACACTGATCTATTAATAGAATGATATTAATGACTCAAAGAGCCAAAAATCGTCTTTTCAACTAATTAAAAATAAAATCATGCACATAAGGTCACGGGTGTTGTGGCGAGTTCGAGTCAGGAATTTCTTCCATCATTTATTTCTCTCGAAATGTTCTGCTTACTGTTGAAGTGACGCTAAACTGTATGTTGGTGATCAGTAGATGCCACCAAGCGCCGATCAAAACAAGTTCAAAACAGAGCGTGCGCTCGACCCTGATTGGTGGATCGCTGCGTGTTTGACCAGTTAAGTTTTTATCCTCAAAAATAAAAAGGAACGACTGATTTAGTTGAGTAAAAAGTTATTAGCCTTTGAAATGTGTGAAGTTAAAAGTAAATGTCTCCCTAAATGGAAATACTTCAGTAAAGTAAAGATATGCAAAAAAAAAAAAAAGCTGCTTAAGTACAGAAACGAATTACATTAATTTTGTTACTGTTCACCATTGGACTTTCCTCAAAATGAGGACCCTGTTTAGCTGTTCACGCTTTCTACTCCACACTATAGCAGCATTATTTCAAAGCACATTTTGTTTTTTGGAAGTTCTTAGAAATGTTATTAATAATTGCACCCAAGTTTCCATTTCCAGCAGTCGAAATTTCAGTTTTCTTTTGTTGACTTACGATTCTTATATCGAAAGAAATGAACAAAGGAGCTAAATCTTAAAATAAAAAGCAACACAACATATTACTATTAAATCCTATGCTCTTTCACAGATGCTACTCTAAAATTGGACGCACAGGTTATGCCCAGACCTTGTCCCTGGCTCGTAGTGGCTGTGTCTACCATGATACCGTCCAGCATGAGCTTCTTCATGCTCTGGGCTTTAATCATGAACAGACTCGCAGTGACCGAGACAGCTACATCCGTGTTGCCTGGGAGAACATCATTGAGGGTACAAAGGCAGAATTTATGCATTTTGAGTGATACGTTTATAACAAAATCTATTTCTATATTCTATTTACTTTTTTTTGATGTATTTCCTAATAAGGCAAGGAGCACAACTTCAACAAGAAGGCCACTCTGAACCAGGATACATCTTATGACTACAACTCTGTCATGCAATACCACAAGTCAGTAAATCACCAAGCAACTACAAACTATAACTACAAACTAAAACGTTTGTGGACACCTGACTATAAGATTCATATGTGCTTTTTGAAGTTTCCATTTACTGTTATAATTTACCTGCACTCTTCTGGGAAGATGTTCCACTACATTTTGGAGTGTGCTTGTGAAGATTTGTGTTCATGTAGTCACAAGGGTGTTAAAGTAAAGGCTGAGGTGAGGAGACCTGGGGTGCTGTCGGCATTCCATTTCATTCCAAAGGTGTTCAGTAGGGTTGGGGTTATAGCAGGCCACTCAAGATCTTCCACTCTAAACCATGTATATATTAATGGAGCTGGCTGTGCACAGGAGTACTGTCATGCTGGAACAGATTTGGGTCTCCTAATTCAAGTGAATGGGAAATTTCATGCCTCCAACTTTATGGTAACAGTTTGAACCACAAATGGCTGAAAAGTCAGATACCCCGATACTTTTGTCCCTATAGTGTATTTCATATAATTTTTATATTAACAGTCATTTTTTTCTATATTAATTTAACTTAAACTCTAAACATTTTCAAAAAACATTAAAAAAGTAATAATTATATTTATATTATTTTATATTCCAGAACTGCTTTCTCTAAGAATGGCCTGCCCACCATGATCCCCATCCCTGACCCCAATGTGCCTTTCGGAACAGCCACTGAGATGAACAACAATGACATCAGCAGAGTCAACAGGCTCTACCAGTGCTGTGAGTAGCTCATTAGTTCGATTGTGGCAATAGACTTTTGCTGGAATTTACATTATACGTGCTCTTTGTATTATACAAGGGGCTTTCAAGTCAAACCGGGACTTTTAATTTTACAGGTATATAAATGGATGCTAGCGTGGTGGTACTACACGCTGTAGTAAGTGGATAGTGGGTCGTATTACTGACAGGGTTGCACATGTCACGGCCAGTCCACAGAATCTAGTTGGTAGACAAGTGTGCACGGTACAGCGTGTGGTGATTTAGTTTCTTGTGAACGAAAGTGTAAAACCCACAGATATCTACGTAAGACTTTAAGTACAGTACGATGATGAGAAGCTCAGCCGCAGTAAGACTTGTAAATAGAGTAAACATTAAGATGGCTGTACGTCCGTCGCTGACAATCCGGGTCCTTGATAACAAAGTTTTATTTTATAAAACTCAAAAGCCCCAGTTTGATTTGAACACCCCTCATTAAATGGTATAAAAGAAGAGAAAGTAAGTATTCATTCATTTTTTTCCCTCTTTGCACAGAAACTCCTGAGTGCTGTCGAATGGAAGTCTTTCAAGTGGCCTTGGATTGCATAATTACCATAAAAGGAACGTACAAAAATGACTAATGGTTGTGTCCACCATGTAGTTAATGTAATTATTTTTAACAATAAAATATCTTCAGTTTATTTACTGCAATACACAAAGTCAATAGTTTTTTTTAAATACGATTAATTAAATGCATTTAAAATAAAAATGTAATGTCTGGCCATTATAATATCAAAATCTAATCTGTAGCCATGAAATACTACATTTCAAAATTAATTAAGACATAGAGAGAAGAATTGAATCAGACCATTGGGGTGACAGGAACCCAAGCACACAAATGATCATTTAAATTACACATTACTCATACTGGAGTTAGCGATGTGACATGAATACATCATTTGCCCTTGTAATTGTAGTAAAAAAACTCAATGTGAATGTGAAGACTTTTTTTTTTTACTTACTTTTAGCTAAATTAATAATTTGTGTGTAATGAATTTGGTATCTTCAGAACACAACACAAGAAAATATATTTAGTTTAAGGCTTTAAAATATTCATATCAAAAGATAACCACCACATTAGGATCTCAAAAACCTGGGAGTTTGACGTCTTCCCTTAAAACTGCCGAGTGTTTTCTGCTGCACTACAAGTCAATGTCTATTCAATTCAATCACACACATTTACACTCATTATTCCGTCCGACAGTCCAAGTGATATTCATATACAGCGTGACTATCACTATCACAGCTATGCTTGTTAAAATGACAAGAACTGTGAAAAGAATCAGAAGGGATTCTTTCACCAAAGAAGCTTTAGCTCCTTCAAAAGGAGTCTTTGCTTCCTTCAAAACAACAGACACAAAAATACAGCTTGTGTTTCTGCATTTGTTCTGTAAGAGTGCCGTCGAGAGAAACCCTAACTGCATAATAAGTACCTGGGCTACAGATTGATTACAATAAAACAACTGACAGGTTATATTACACACACACACACACACACACACACACACACACACACACACACACACACACACACACACACACACACACACACACACACAAAGCGGAATAAGCGTGGAATGTAAGTGAATAGTTATTAAATGAGTCAGAAGCTCAGCGTCCATCATTTATTAAGAACTGAGAGGGAGAGAAGGACACACACACACACACACACACACACACACACACACACACACACACACACACACACACACACACACACACACACACACACACACACACAGGCTGAACATTTAGTCAGGCATAATTCTGATTACTGCTCTTTGGTAAATGTAAAACACTTTGGCAAATGAATTTAATTCAACAACCTAAACTCTGCATTGCAATCAGGCTCACATATTTATGCCCTTTAACAAAAAGATCAGGGTGGTACCCTTACATACAGACCATCCCCCTACACACATTCGCTTACACACACAACTACATGCAGCTGTATTATATAATGTAGCAGGATATGTAATTATGGGCTTGACAGACCTGGGACAGAGCAACAAAACACTTGGATCCCCCTGTGCATTTAACTCTGATGGAGCGAACACATGGAAGCTGTCGCTTAATGTATTATTGTCTTTATTAGTTTGGGGTGTGTAGAGCATGCAGGGTTAAATGTTGCTATTTTGGATTTTATACGTGCACTTGCACCGTCTGAGAGGTCTCAAGTAGAAGAGGTCTAGTGGTTCTAGTGAGCTGTTTAACTTTATACTTTTCAGCCCAGATCAATTTCTCATATAAGTATAATATAAAATATAATATTTATAATACAGAGTTGATGTCCACTTTAAGTCTTTGTGGTAAGAAAGTATCAGATGTAAAATTATCCAAAAACATGCTTAATGTCCTCCCATTCCTCATGAATATGTAATTAGTCATTTAGACTACAATCTATTGTGGTTGGGTTCTTAAAGGATGCTTATGCAACCCTTCGAGGATGAAGTCTTCTCACAGCACAACATCTGCTGGATGCAGGATTGAATGCACTAGCTATAGGTAGAGCAGGTTGATCTTGGAGACAGGTTAGAAATGGGGTTAAAAATAGTCTGATCTTATAGGGAGAGAATTGAGGATGTGAATTGATTAAGGATGTGGTGTCATCCTAATTTCACAGTCAACAGAGGGAAGTAAAGCCATCTTTCCCCGGCTGTAACATGGCTTTGAAGAGTCTTCTTCTTCTTCTTTTGGCTGCTCCCATTATGGGGTAGCCACTACGGATCATCCCCTTTCCATGTCACTCTGTCCTCTACATCTGCCTCTTTCAAACCAACCATCTGCATGTCTTCCTTTACCACATCCAAAAGCTCCTTCTTGGCCTTCCTTTTTTCCTCCTGCCTGGTGCCTCCATCCTCTGCATTCTTTTACCAATATATCCAATGACCAAACCACCTCAGTCGCACCACTTTTGATTCTTGGTGGTAACAATACGTAAACATTGCAGGTGAATACAGAATGCGAAAGCACAAGTCAACGTTAAGGTATTGGCATAGATTATAAGTTACCTTTGGCACAATTGGCATTCCATTGTCGCTGTCTGTCATCTTGGCTATACCATATTGCAGTCTAATCTCCTAAGCAAATACTATAACTATATGGTTAGAATAGTGGAATGTGGAAGGGCAGATCGTGGTGGATGTTGCTAAAAGGATGGAAATGGCAGTGGTAAACACTTATTTTAAGAAGAAGGAGGATCATAGGGTGACGTATAAGAGTGGAGGAAGGTGCACACAGGTGGACTATGTACTATGCAGGAGATGCAACCTAAAGGAGATTGGAGACTGTAAAGTGTTGGCAGGGGACAGTGTAGCTAGACAGCATCGGATGGTGGTCTGTAGGATGGTTTTGGAGGCGAAGAAGAAGAGGAGGAGAGTGAGGACTGAAAGAAGAATAAGATGGTGGAAACTGAAGGAGGAAGAGTGTAGTGTGAGGTTCAGGGAAGAGGTCAGACAGAGGCTCAGTGGTGTTAAGGAGGTGTTGGATGATTGGGCAACTACTGCAGGAGTGATGAGGGAGGCAGCTAGAAAAGTACTTGGTGTAACATCTGGAAATAGAAAGCAAGACAAGGAGACGTGGTGGTGGAATGAGGAAGTGCAGGAGAGCATAAGGAGAAAGAGGTTGGCAAAACAGAAGTGGGACAGACAGAGTGATGAAAAGTAGGCAGGAGTACAAGGAGATGCGGCAGCAGGTTAAGAGGGATGTGGCGAAAGCCAAGGAAAAGGCATATGAGGAGCTGTATGAAAGGTTGGACACTAAGGAAGGAGAAAAGGATTTGTACCGATTGGCCAGGCAGAGGGACCGAGCTGGGAAGGATGTACTGCAAGTTAGAGCAGTAAAGGATGGAGAGGGAAATGTGTTGACTAGTGAGGAGAGTGTGTTGAGAAGGTGGAGGGAGTATTTTGAGCAGCTGATGAATAAGAAAAATCAGAGAGAGAGAAGGTTGGATGATGTGGAGTTAGTGAAGCAGGAAGTGGATAGGATTAGTAAGGAGGAAGTGAGAGCAGCGATTAAGAGGATGAAGAGTGGAAAGTCAGTTGGACCAGATGACATACCGGTAGAAGCGTGGAGATGTTTAGGAGAGATGGCAGTGGAGTTTTTGACCAGATTGTTTAACAGGATTTTGGAAGGTGAGAAGATGCCTGAGGAATGGAGAAGAAGTGTGCTGGTACCGATCTTTAAGCATAAAGGAGATGTGCAGTCTTGCAGTAACTACAGGGGAATTAAGTTGATCAGTCACACCATGAAGTTATGGGAAAGAGTAGTGGAAGCCAGGCTGAGAGAAGAGGTGACCATCTGTGAGCAACAGTATGGTTTCATGCCGAGGAAGAGCACCACAGATGCCTTATTTGCTTTAAGAATGTTGATGGAGAAGTATAGAGAAGGACAGAAGGAATTGCATTGTGTATTTGTGGATTTAGAGAAGGCGTACGACAGGGTGCCAAGAGAGGAGTTGTGGTATTGTATGAGGAAGTCAGGTGTGTCAGAAAAGTATGTGAGGGTGGTGCAGGACATGTATGAGGACAGTGTGACGGCAGTGAAGTGTGCAGTAGGTACAACAGAATGGTTCGAGGTGGAGGTTGGACTCTATCAGGGATCGGCCCTGAGCCCTTTGCTGTTTGCAGTGGTGATGGACAGGTTGACAGACGAGAACAGACAGGAGTCTCCCTGGACTATGATGTTTGCAGATGACATTGTGATTTGTGGTGAGAGTAGGAAACAGGTTGAGAAGAGCCTGGAGAGGTGGAGATATGCGCTGGAGAGAAGGGGAATGAAACTCAGTAGGAGTAAGACAGAGTACATGTGTGTGAATGAGAGGGAGGGCAGTGGAGTTGTGCGGTTGCAGGGAGAAGAGCTGAAGAAGGTGGAGGAATTCAGGTACCTGGGGTCAACAGTGCAAAGTAATGGAGAGTGTGTTAGAGAAGTGAAGAAGAGAGTGCAGGCAGGGTGGAGTGGGTGGAGAAGAGTGACAGGAGTGATTTGTGATAGTAGGGTATCTGCAAAAATGAAAGGGAAAGTTTATAGGTCTGTGGTGAGACCTGCGATGTTGTATGGATTAGAGACAGTGGCATTGAGTAAAAGACAGGAGGTGGAGCTGGAGGTAGCAGAGCTGAAGATGTTGAGGTTTTCGTTGGGAGTGACGAGGATGGATAAGATCAGAAATGAGTTTATTAGAGGGACAGCGCATGTAGGATGTTTTGGTGACAAGGTGAGGGAGGCGAGATTGAGATGGTTTGGACATGTGCAGAGGAGGGACATGAATTATATTGGTAGAAGAATGCTGAGGATGGAGCCACCAGGTAGGAGGAAAAGAGGAAGGCCAAGGAGGAGGTTCATGGATGTGATGAGGGAAGACATGCAGGTAGTTGGTGTAAAAGAGGCAGATGTAGAGGACAGGGTGGTATGGAGACGGATGATCCGCTGTGGCGACCCCTAATGGGAGCAGCCGAAAGAAGAAGAAGATATGGTTAGAATAGTAAAAAGTCTTAACATACTTTCACGAGGACGGCTCAATATGGCATCCTCTCACTTCTTCCACCTCTAAGATTTGCATTTCTGTGTATGAGCTCTGCCTTGCCATCTCTACTTTTACTTTGATGCTCATGAATGGGGTTTTGATTATTAAATAATAAAAAAGAAGGTTGCATATCCCCCATGGCTCCCTGGCTGATGCTGCCACATTCATGCTATTCATTCTGTGACATTTAAGCCACTAAAGTGCCTCCAATCTCTGACAAAAAAAAAAGATAGCTTTGTGTGGCATAAACACAAACACCATGGGCAAAAAATATTTAAATACTCACTTTTGCAATGGCCGAAAAGACTTTTCAATTTTTCATAGAAATGACATCAATACAATGCGTCTAACCTTTGGTTAAATTTGCAGCAAGGCTGAGGACTCTCTGCTGTCCCACAGGAGGAAGTGGGTTTTTGGTTTAAAGGTTGTCGCCTATTGATTCCCAATGACTTGACCATATTTGGATGTTAATCCTGCATTAGCGTTCACACTGGCGAAGGTAAAAGTGACAGGCGACCTTCATTTTCTATGCACAAGCGTGACATGGAACTCTAATTTGAGCTGGAGAGGCAAACGTGTTTTAAATCGAGATTAATTTGTAATTCTATGACAGTGAGGAAGGACGAGGGTAAAGGAGCAAATCCAAAAGACTGGCTCAAATGATTCCTGGTACCAGTTCTATGGTGTGTTTATTCTGACATTTGAGTTCCCAAAATCTCTGCCATGCTTAAATTACTGTTATTTCTATGTCATGGATTGAATTTCTTTTGCACGTATTTGTACGTTTGTGTCTGTAAAAGAGATCAGGAGGGCATTCCATATTCAATCATACTTCTGTAGTGACAGGCCATGGAAAAGGAAAAGCCACTCTGCTAATATCCAGTGATGTTTATAACAGGCTGTGGGAATAATTAATGCTCTAAACACATTTGAACTGACGATGAGAGAAGCGACTTTGGATTCAGTGTTACAGGAAATGAGGAGATTAACAGGCCTGATATTGAATTTCACAGACAAAACAATATGCTTTGATTCGTATTGGGGTAAATCTCTCTTATAAATCCATGCAGCTAAAACCATCATTAATTATAGCAGGCAGTTGTGAATGAAATGTGTTAAGCTTTTGCAGATTCTACACTATATTTGGTTCTTGTTGTATATTTAGGAACATCTGCCGCAAAGCGCAAGAATTAAATCAATTATCCCATTTATTTTATACAATTTAGCAGGTTAGGGTTTTTTAGATTTTGCATTCTACTTCAGGATATTCAAACTAAAATACTCCATATGGACAAAAGTTTTGAGACATCTAACTTTTCCAGCCATATGTGGTTCTTCACCAAACTGTTATGGTACCTTTGGATGTAAAAGCATGAAATTTTCTCTTCACTTCAACCACTATATGTAAATCTATTCCAGAATAGCAATGCCCCTGAACACAAAGCCAGCTCCATGAAGATATGCTTTACATGGGTTGGGGTAAAATATTTGCTATAGAGCCCTGACCTCAACCCTACTAAACACCTTTGGGATGAATATGAATGCTGACTGCACCCCAGGGCTCCTCACCTCACCTACATCAGTACCTGACTTTACTCACATCCTTGTGGCTGAATGTATCTCACACAACATCTTCCCATAAATGTGGAGGTTATTATTACAAAAAAATAGTATTAAGCGAGAAATTAGATGTTCAAAAAAGCACATACAAATTTTATGGTTAGGTGTCCATGAACGTATATATAGTATATGTGTGTTTTGAGACAAAGCCGGCTAAACTGGGATAAACTTTCATTTTTTGTACACTATTGAATTCAGTTAGTCAGACCTGAGGCAATTTTAGCACTTATTCTGTAATTGATCCTCATTTTGGCAGATTTTTACCAAGTAGATAAGCATTATATTCTATTATTTAATTCTACAGCAGTATCTAATGCTTTATTACAGCACAGTTAGTTTGTTATGACAAAGTGAGAAGACAATTACATTTTAGAAAGTCTCCAGTGCTTTTTTGTTAACAGGACAAGCTGCATTTTTGTGTCTGATTCACTTCAGAAGTTAAAAATAGGCAGGTTGATGAGGGAATCATACAGATTGTCAAAAGGTATATTTTCTACATATTATGTGCATATCTGCAACTTTCTTCTTCTGGCTGCTCCCATGAGGGTTTGCCACAGCGGATTATCCGTCTCCATACCATTCTTTCCTCTACATCTGCCTCTTTCAAACCAACCTCCTGCATGTCAGCCACATTCATAAACTTTCTCCTTGGTCCTCCTCTTTTCCTCCTGCCTAGCAGCTCCATCCTCAGCATTCATCTCCTGATATACCCCATGTCCCTGCTCTGCACATGAACAAACATCTCAATAGTGCTCCCTTACTTTGTCTCTAAAATGTCCTACATGCGCGTTCCCTCTAATAAACTCTTTTCTAATGGACATCTCAACATCTTCAGCTCTGCTACCTCCAGCTCCTCCTGTCTTTTACTCAATGCCACCGTCTCTAAACCATACAACATCTCAGGTCTCACCACAGTCCTATAAACTTTCCCTTTCATTCTTGCAGATACTCCACCCACTCCACCCTGCCTGCACTCTTTTCTTCACTTCTCTAACACACTCTACATTACTTTGCACTGTTGACCCCAGGTACCCGGAGGAACTCCTCCACCTTCTCCACCTCTTCTCCCTGCAACTGCACCCCTCCACTGCCCTCCCTCTCATTCACACACATGTACACTGCCTTACTCCTACTGCCTTTCATTTCCCTTCTCTTCAGCGTCTGACCTCTCCTTTAACCTGTCCATCACCACTGCAAACAGGAAAGGGCTCAGAGCCGATCCTTGATGCTGTCCAACCTCCACCTCGAACCATTCTGTTGTTCCTACTGCACACTTCACTGCTGTCACAATGTCCTCATACATGTCCTGCACCACCTTCACACACTTCTATGACACACCTGACTTCCTCATACAATACCACAACTCCTCTATTGGCATCCTGTCGTACGCCTTCTCTAAATCTACAAATACACAATGCAATTCCTTCTGACCTTCTCTATACTTCATCAACATTCTCAAAGCAAATATTATGTCTGCAACTTCAACTGAAGATATAAAACAATGAATTATTATAAAGGACACAAAAAGTACCCTTTTATTAAAATTCTAAACTTCTTCCAAGCTTTATATTTACTTCCAAACTTATTTCATTCATTGAATAGCCTTCTTTAGTTATAAAGCTTTCAGAATACCTAGAATTCTCATGAAATTAATAATGTGACATTTGTGGTCTGGAGCCGTTCTCAATATTTCCTGCACAGAGGACAACTCAGACAACTCGAAAGCACTCTAATGAGAAGAGAAAGCTCTCTCTTAACACTGTCAGTTCACAAAACACACTGTCGCAACAAATCATTCTCAAAATGAACAACTGTACAAAATTAAATGAGAGGAGAGAAGAGAGAAGAAACACCCTGTCATTTTGGTGTTCTAAATATTTTTAATGGTATTCAGAATTCTCTCAGTGCATATGGGGTTCCTTTATTCCTTTACCCCTTTATGTAATAACCATAACAGATTTTATATCCATATAAACCATTATATTACTGAGGACATTTCAGAAAGTGTACCTCTTGCCTAACAGAAAGCAGATGTTATTTCTGGAGAAACAGTGAAATACCAACAATGTTAGGACTAGAACTTGGAAATGAACCTGAGAGTCTGATACTATTCATGAGTTACAGGAAGGGTTCCAGAAAAAATGGAAAATCCCTGAATTCACAATAAAATATTTCTCTCTAAAGAAGTAATCCAGTAGAAAAAAACATCGTCAAATAAAAAAATCCCAGCAAGGTATTAATAAGAGCTGACACTTAACATGAAAGGCTAGCCATAGCACAACTAAACATAAAGCAAACAAATACAATTAAATACAACCAAGGGAATAAGACACAGGTGGCAGCAATAACTTTAAGAACAGGAAAACAGGAGTGAAATCTAAGAACCTCTAGTGGATAAAGTACAAAACAACAGTGTTGAATATTTATAAAAACTAAATGCTCCTGTGGAGATTCTGAAGGACAGTGACCAAAGACAACATGCATCGTCAACGTGCGAGCTTTAGTCCCACTGCACCACAGCTGCTGCTCCTGACACTTGCTAACAAAATGATAAAACACAAGAGGGGCCCTTTTCCTGCTCTAATTGGTCTCAGGCCTGAATCACAATTCATCAGACTGACAGAAAGTATTACATCAGCAAAACATCCAGCAGATGCAACAGGCCCAGGTTTATGTAAACTCTGTTCTAAACTCAGTTTACATCAAAATATGTTGATATATAGTAGATATATCTTT
This sequence comes from Silurus lanzhouensis, assembly GCA_039877035.1. Classification (NCBI taxonomy): domain Eukaryota; kingdom Metazoa; phylum Chordata; class Actinopteri; order Siluriformes; family Siluridae; genus Silurus; species Silurus lanzhouensis. The sequence goes on along the minus strand of JBCEWE010002369.1, from coordinate 15,555,035 downwards.
ACTTTGGTATTAAAATGAAAATAAACACTTACACTGACCAGGCATAACTTTATGGTCGCCTGCCTGACATTGTGTTGGTCCCCCTTTCGCTGCCAAATCAGTCCTGACCTATTGTCTATTAACAGCATGAACTCTTAAGCAGTTTGAGCTACAGGAACTCGTCTGTTGGATCGAACCACACGATCCAGCCTTTGCTCTCCACATGCATCTATGAGCTTTGTCCACCCATGACCCTGTCACCGGTTCACCACTGTTCCTTCCTTGGAGCACTTTTGATAGATACTGACCACTGCAGGAACAGAAACAGCCAGGAGCTCTGATTACTAGAGCTGTAGTTTTGGAGATGCTCAGACCCAGACGTTTAAACATCACAATTTGACCCTTGTCAAACTCCCTCAAATCCTTACGCTTGCCCATTTTTCCTGCTTTTAAAATCAACTTTGAGAACAAAATGTTCACTTGCTGCCAACATCAACAGACTACAGTCTTGGCAATGACACCACCATCATCCTAAACACCGGTGTACCACAAGGCTGCATGTTCAGTCCACTTTTTTTCTACTCCCTCTTTACATATTAACACCATCTGGCAGAAGCAGAATAGCACTTAACAGTGTTATAATAATAATGAGGCTGTGAGATTATCATGCACATCGAGATTAAAATCATTAACATTTCCATCATCTGCATCAATCAGGAAGTCATAGTACGTTAAATGTTATATATATAGTACATAATTAAGCAAAACAGTATGTAGGTGGCAGCAAGCATGTGAATGAGTGCCGGTTCACGAGTTGCTATCGTCATCGTAAGACGTCAACGAACAATCTTAAAATGGGACCATCTGTATACACTATACAGACAGAGGTTTTGGACACCTGACCATAAGATTTGTTTGTGCTTTTAGAAAATCTTATTCCACATTTAGTCTCCCTTTACTGTTATAATAAACTCCACCCTCCTGCAGAGTTGTTTGACTAGATTTTGGAGTGTTCTGATGGAGATTTATGTGAGATTCATTCACACCACATGGGTGGTAGTACAGTCAGGTATTTATGTAGGTGAGGTGAGGAGGCCTGAGGTGCAGTCAGCCTTCATTTCATTCAAAAGAATTTCAATAGAGTTAAGGTCAAAACTAGAACAGGCCACTCAAGATCTTCTGCTCTGACTGCACACCAGGCCTCCTTGCCAAATATTAATACCTGATTTAACTAATGCAAATGCGATTGAAGGAACGCAAATCTCCAAAATGTAGAATAAGATGCTCAGAAAGTAAATACAAATCTTATAGTCAGGTGTCCTCAAACTGTCTTTATATAGGATATGTTGTTTGGCATAAAACTATATGTGATCTGTGTTAATGATCAGTTGTCATTGCTCAGTTCATTCGTTGTGCACAAAGCCACATGTTAAACTTCTCTAACTTCCAACAACTGTAACAAATAATGTAACATGACTTGAATGCAGAGATTCATAGAAAGAGAAAAGGTTTCACAGGCTTTCAAAGAGGAAGAATGTGATCGTTCTCTTTAGAACAGATGTGCTAACCTTTATATCCAAAAAGATAAAAGTGTGACAAGAAAAATTCAAGAGAGTGAGAAAGAAAGAAAGAAAAAAAGATAATAAAAAAAAATAAAAGAGTGAGCACAAGGAGATTTATTAAGCAAACTGTTTTTTTTTCTTTCTTACCCTTTTTCTTGTGCAGTAAGTATAAAGGAGTTCATTAGTAATCAGTGCTTCTCTATTTATACATCCTTCTTGGTGGCATTCATTGTGGGCTTTCCTCCTCAACCTGACTAATTAATGAGGATCACCATGACAGGTGACTTCTGCTTAAAAGTCTTTCTGCACCTCTGGCTCTCATCGCTTTCATTTTACGCTTCTTAATCCTGTTGATGAGAGACATATTATTCATGCTCAAGGGAGAAATGTATAATTCATTTTCTTCTTCATTAATGTCGGTGAAATTATTTCTCCATTGTACACCTCCAAGCGCTGAACCAGAATACGCATCCCTGAGCCTCCCTTTTGGACAAGCCTGAAGGGTTTTTACACTGCTTTTAATAGTTCTCTCTCGACAATATGTCAAAAACCACTCATACCCCTAAGCAGTCTGGGTTTCTAGGGATTTTTTTTTTTTTTACAGTTAATAATCATTAGTCACTCTTCTTTTCACTGTTAGTTACCTCTGCACTCCCAGGAAACCATCTGATTTTCCATGTGATTAATTGATTATTTATTCTTCTATTCTTTTATAGAGCCTATAAAAAGTTTGTCCACTAGTCTTTTATGGTGTTTGAGACACATGTATGCTCTTTTTGTTTATATTCAACAAACTAGGTGAAACGCAAAAACTTAGAAGAATTAGACAGTGAATGATTAAAAGAAAGTTCTGAGTCCAAACGTGACAGATACATCTTGCACAGAAGAATGTGAGTAAGACGGAGAACAGGAGAGAAGATGTTTGCAGACTGCCCCACCCCCACAGACACACTTGGAGGTGAAAGCTTAATGGTTTGGGGTTGTTTTAGAACAGGGAAGATTAGAGACTTATTTCAGGTGAAAGGAACCAACATGGCTCCATACTTGGAAGCAACTAAGACAATGACCTGAATGACGTCCAAGCTCTGTAAGCATTTTTTACATTTATATTTACATGATATTTGGAAGACACTCTTGTCCAGAGCGACTTGCATTCATCTGATTCATACAACTGAGTAGCTATGGGTTGGAGCCTTGCTCAGGGGCCCAAGAGTGGCAGCTTGGTGTGGCTGGGATTTTAACTCTCAATCTTTGGATCCAAAGTCCAATGTCAACTAAGCTACCACCTCCCCCTATTAATTTAGAGAAAAAAACAGTCACCTGGAGTGATATCTATCATGAATGGTCTGCCCAGTGACTGCACCTAAATCCTATTGAACTGCTCTGGGATGAACTGAATCGCAAGTTCAGAAAGAAATCTCCAACTAGTTTGAAAGGTTTTACAAGAAGTGTGGCAAAGTATTCCAGCTGAATATTTGAAGAAACTGTCCGGCTGCCAAGAGTTTGTAAAGCTGCTATTTGTGCAATGGAAGGATGAAAATGTCTTTATATTCATTGTACATTTATATATTTGTTTGGTTGAAGAAAAAAATGTATTCAACATTCATGTGTCTCTTAAAAACAATAAAAGTTTAGGTGTTTTCCAACCTCTTGACAGGTACTGTATATTGTCGAGATGTGACTCTACAACATACTTATAATAGAACTGTGACTCATTTATGTACAGTATCCAGAGGCACTGGAGCAGTCCCAATACTAGACCTGGACATTTTTTCCGTCGTCTAGGGAGGAAACGCTGAGAGGCAAGAAAAAAGTGAGACAGTGAGCTTGTTTTTCATGCTGAAAATAACAGTTCTGTTGCACACTCTGCTGCCTGCTGGGTATCGATCTCTTTAAATTACATCGTAGCAAAAGTCATGACCTTACACTAATTGTGTGTGAGGACAGCATGGGAATAAATGGTACAAAGACTATCGAAGATGGAAGATAGAAAATGGAGGCTTGTCCTCAAAGTACAATAATTTGTCTGTGTTTGTTACCATTAAACCTTGAGCTAAAAATTGTGCATCGATTGTTGGATCGAATCACATGGGCTCACTTCACAGGTCATAATGTTAATGTCATAATGTTATGCCTGGTCAGTGTACAGCATTATGACATTATAACATCATGAGCTGTGAGGTGATTTACACTGATTATCTCTTTATCATGGCACCTGTTAGTGGGTGGATTTATTTATCAGGCAGCAAGTGAAAATTTTGTCCTCAATGTTGATGTGTTAGAAGCAGGAAAAATGGGCGAGCGTAAGTATTTGAGCGAGTCTGACAAATTGTGACGTCTAGACGTCTGGGTCAGAGCATCTCCAAAACTGCAGCACTTGTGGGATGTTTCTGGTCTGCAGTGGTCAAAAAGTGCTCCAAGGATGGAACAGTGGTGAACCAGCAACAGGGTCGTGGGTTCATTGATCCACGTGGGGAGCGAAGGCTGGTCCGTGTGGTCCAACAGACGAGATTCTGTAGCTCAAAATATTATTATATTGTGCGATGGATCAGAACTGCTTTGGCAGCAAAAGGGGGACCAACAGAATATTAGGCAGGTGGATATAATGTTATACCTGATCAGGGTGTGTACTTGTTATACACATTGTATAAACAGATGGTATGAAAATGAAAATCACATGCATTTTACACAAGATCAAGTGTTTCCCATATTGTGATTTATGCTAAAATATATTACTGTAAAAAATGTCCTCTGTGAAATATACTGTCTTCCTCCTACACCTCAAAGATAAGTTGTCCTTTTATTTCTTTTCCTCATTTCATCTAATTTCCTGACTTGTCTCAGTGTCGAGTGTTGCTTTTGTCTAATTCAGTTAGCTTTTTCTTTACTTCTACTTCACTCCTTCCATTTCGAAGACCTGGCATTCATTTATCACTATGCACTGAGAACAGCAGAACGACAGACTTGACTTCTCATATCAGTCCTGAAGTGAGCACTGTGTCAAAGCATGCAATTATTTCTGGATGTTGGGGCGTCAAACATAAATCATAAATCTAGCCAGAATTATGGATGACGATCAGAGCTTATGAATATTGCATCAAAGTGCTCTTAATGAAAATTTATCATGGTCGTTCTTCCCTTTTATCTGTCTCTCTTCTGCTATTAAGGCAGATCTTTAATACAGATAAATTGTGTATGTATAACATCACAGAAAAAAAAAAACTCTTCTCTTTTCATTTCTATACTGATACCATGCCCCAAATCTCATCTCCATCTCTTTCAACCTCATCTAGTCAACACAAAAAGAGAGAGAGAGAGAGAGAGAGAGAGAGAGAGAGAGAGAACAAAATGCATTTTCATGATAGCGGTGCTCATAAAATCTGGATGAATCTGTGAACGTCTGAATGCCATTCCCAGAATAGCAGAAGGAGAAACTCTATGTGGGGATTGTTTTCAGATGAATGTCGCACCAAACTTGACCTGCTGCTTTTGTTGGCCAGAGAGCCCGAGTGTTCAAATATGAAAGAAGAACCCTGTGTGTATCCACGGTATCCATTTCTATACATAAAAAATGCGATCCTATTTTATTAATAACACAATTATGTTCTTCTGCTATGGATGTACCCCAAAGGATGCTATGCATGCCTGGACAAAGAAGGAGGGAGCAATTTGTAGACAAATGAGTTGAAAAGATTTCTAATCGGAAACAGTAGATTTAATTTAAACCTGACAGAATTTCATAATCAACAACTTCTACTATATGTCAATAACTTGTATAATATTACTGCGTATTAAACAGTGTTTTTAGGGTTACAGTCATAATTATTGAAACGGTAACTACTGAGGCACAAACGTATGCGTCTGCATAGGCAGCAGGTAGGCATGTTTCACAAAGACCTCCTGTTACTGAAAATGATTTGACAGGGCTGCTGGATTTTTGCAATGAATTTTTTTCTTTTTCTAACCCCCCACAACAAATCACGTGAAGACAGATACAAATGCATGGTTAGGAGAGGATTAATAAACATGAAGGCAGACAAACTTGGTCAAAACAGTACATGATTTATGGACAGACTTGATAAGGAGAAATGCGATAATAAACAGGTACAGAAACTGTTCAGCAAAAAAGGCATCAAATTAAGTATCCAGGTCTGGCAAAGTGTAAAGAACAGGAGTCTCTGTGAGTGTATTACATCGCCTTATTTTTATGAGAGGGGGAAGTGGAAGCTCACTGGTTAAGGCTCTGGGTTACTAAACAGAAGGTCAAGGGTTTAAGCCTCAGTATCACCAAACTGCCACTCCTGGGGCCCTTGAGTAAGGCCCTTAACACTCTGTGCTCCAGAGGTGCTGTATCCTGACCCTGTGCTATGACCCCAGCTTTCTAACATCACTGGGAAATGCAAATGTACATTTGAATTTAAAATGTAGATATAAAGGTTGTGTGTAAGGCACAATATGAGATATGAGACATCACTCAGGCAGGACATTTTGACAAGTTATCTCTTCATCATGGCACCTATTAGTGTGTGGGATAAATTAGGTAGCAAGTGAACATTTTGTCCTCAAAGTTAATGTGTTAGAAAATGGGCAAGCGTAAGGATTATACCCAATTTGACAAGGAGCAAATTGTGATGGTTAGACGACTGAAGAAGAAAATGGGCAAGCGTAAGGATTATACCCAATTTGACAAGGAGCAAATTGTGATGGTTAGACGACTGAAGAAGATAATGCTGTTAATGCTCAACAGGTCAGGACTGTTTTGGAAGCAAAAGGGGAAGGAACACAATATTAGACAGGTGGTCATAATGTTACGCCTGGTCCGTGTATGTACATTGTTATACACAATCTATATACAGAAAGCTAAGAAATCATCTGTACTTCAAACTGCATCCACTTAATGAACATCAAGAATAAATGAGTGAATTTAAGCAAAGTTTTTAAAGCAATCGGAGTGATATTCTATTAAAGCCTTGTGTGATCAATTAACAATCACTTGAGCAGTAGCGCTTGCAGACGTCAGCTGGTCTTCAGGATGCTCAGTGTGCTGTGCAGTTGCAAGATCTTCACAATATAAAAATCTATTTTTTTCAACCAGCCCCATTGAGGAAAGCTACAATGCTAATCTATAATCCTCTAAACATGAGTTCTTCTACCAGCCTTGGTATATACAGTGCATAAATTCATTATTTTCCTTAAAACTCTTCAAACAGGCATTTTCAGATCTCTACAAAGATATTCATTAGGGTTCAGTCTGAGCTCTGGCAAGGACATGCACAGAGTCTTCCCGTACTCACTCCTTTGTTATCTTGGCTGTGTGCTGAGGGTCGTTGTCCTGATGAGCCTCAGTCTGAGGTCCAGAGGGCTCTGAAGCAAGATTTCATCAATGACGTCTCTGTACATTGCTGCATTTATCTTTCCCTCGATCCTGACTAGTCTTCCAGTTCCTGCTGCTGAAAACCATCCTCACAACACGATGCCGCCACCACCATGCGTCACTGTAGGGATGCACTGTAGGTGATGAGCGGTGACGCTTGGCATTCAGGCCAAGGAGTTCAAGAATTTTGTTTCTCATAGCCTGACAGTCCTCAGGTGTCTTTTGGAAAACACCAGGGACTGTCATGTGCGATCGGGTTCATGGTTACCACCTGACTAAGGCCCTTCTTATAGATCGCTCAGTTTGGCCAGGCGGACTGCTCTAAAAAGCATCCTGGAGGTTCCAAACTTCTTCCATTTACAGATGATGGAGGCCATTGTGCTCATTGGGACCTTCAATTTTTCTTTTGCCTTCCCCATATCTGTACCTTGATGCAATCCTGTCTCAGAGGTCTACAGACAATTGCTTGGACGTCATGGCTTTGTTTGTGCTCTGACATGAACTGATAACTGTGGGACCTTCTATAGACATGTGTATCTTTCCAAATCATGTCCAATCAACTACATTTACATAGGTGGACTCCAATGAAGCTGTAGAAACATCTTAAGGATGATCAGTGGAAACAGCATACACCTGAGCTTAATTTTGAGTATTATGACAAAGGCTGTAAATACTTACTGTATGTACATGCGATTTTTATATATATATATATATATATATATATATATATATATATATATATATATATATATATATATATATATATATTTTTTTTTTTTTTATACATTTTGAATAGAGAATACAGCTGTAACATAACAAAATGTGGGAAAAGTGAAGCGCTATGAATACTTACCTGGTAAAATAGAGCATTTGTGTGGAAACAGGACTTGTAACCAGTCAGTTTATTGTCTATTCAAATACATGGGGAATCTGAAGTCTCATACAAGATGAAAATAATTGTATTGCATGTATTGTTTTCTGGCAGCTGGACTCTAACATAACCAGCCCAAATGTTTTACTAGTGATAGACAAATGCTGTTACAGACTGAATTAAGACTTTATTTAAGCAAAGTGAAAGGCTGGAAAGAATAAAAAAACTCTGAAAGAGCAGAGTGTACCTAGTTCACATGTATAAATGCAAAAGCAATAGAAAAACACAATATTTAAATTCTAAATATGTATTTATCCAGAAGGCTCTTTCTCCACAGGTCAAGATTTCTCTTTCTGCACAGGTTCAGTAGCATTTATAGCCTGCAGCCTGTTTAATCCACCCAAATCTTCCTGAAACTTCCAGAAGGAGCTGGACATATTGTGTGTTGGTGTGCTAAAAGAGTGTGTCATGTCTCTAGCAAGCACTGATTCAGAGCTTTCATGACTCAGTTGGTGTGAATCAGAAGTGCAGTTTCGTTGCAGCAATTGGTCAACAAAGCTCCCTAAAACATGTTGCGTTTTCCTCTATTAATATTCAGCGATGAACTCGAAGATGGCAAGCCATTTCTGAACAGAAGGTTCAGGAGCTGAGGTCCGCTGTGTGGGCTCACAATCTGCTCTCACTGTTGTTTCACTTAAACAGTAATTGTGAGAATAAATAGCTAATTTATGCATAAAGATTGAACAATAGAGTTTAAACACCCTGTCTGTCATTTTTTTCTGCTTGGATAAATATTGATGGTTTTGAACCTAGCAGATGGCTGAAGCGTTGAACACTGCTCAGGTGGAAAGTGTATGTAAGTAGCCTGTTCTGTGTAATGACCATGATTCATTCGAAAAAGACAACCAGCAGGAAAAACTTATACATTAACCATAATTCATTATAATAAGAAAAGAAAACCATATACATTGGCGAGGCTTCATGTTAATCAAACAGTATAGAAATATGATTTCTCAGACTGATCTGGTCTTACCAGATACTAAAAACACAAGCAGGACTTGGCAAGCTGGGAGGCCATCTTTGAGTCCTGGTAAAACAGAAACCTATTTTAAAAGTAAAGGTGCTTTATACTTGTCACATTTACATTACAGTACAGTAAAATCCCCAGCGATGTTAGGAAGCTAGGGTCAGAGAGTAGAGTCAGTCATGCTACAGCTTCTTTGGAGCATAGACTGTTAAGGGCCTTGCTCAAGGGCCCAAGAGTGGTAGTTTGGCAATACTGGGGCTTGAATCCCTGATCAGTAACCCACAGCCTTAACCAACAAACTACCACTTCCCTAACTAAAATATACTGAATTATTGCCACTAATGCTATGTTAGAAAATTTTTATTGTTAGAATATCACATGACAGGAAGGGAAATTATTATCTCCAAAATGGACTGATAAATGAAGTATTAAATAAGCTGGAGAATAAATAAAGAACTGGTAAAACAGCCTTGACACTCTCAGCCTATTTTAGCAGATGGTTGCTTATCAGAATGCTGAATTGCTCAGTAGTTCAGACCTCTCCTGTAACAGCAAGATTCTTCATACAGGTAGAAAGGATCCTTCAATACACAGAGAAGTTTACATACCAATTGTCCTTGGTGTTCTGACCAGCTATCAGATACTAAAAACACAAGATTGGTAAGCTGGTAGACCAACTTTGACAGTACTTGAGTGCTGGTAGAAGGGAAACCATTTTTGAATTACTGTTATTAATGCTATGTGTAGTTATTTGCTAGGAAATAAAACAACAATTAGGCAATGTAAAATCTCATACATGAACTGATAAGTGAAGAATGAAATAAGCTTGAAAATTACTAAAGATTTGGCTTTGGGCTTTTGTTTTGACAGGTGGTTATCTCTCTCTCTCTCTCTCTCTCTCTCTCTCTCTCTCTCTCTCTCTCTCTCTCTCTCTCTCTCTCTGTCAAGTTAAACATGCTCCTGAGGTACAAGTGACCAGTTCCTGTCCCTCTCTTCTTCTTGGATCTGTGTGCTTCGTCCCGTCAAGCCTCTGGATGAGGTTCCCTTCAATTGGAGGCAGCTGGGGATGTTTCACATCTACAGCCTGGGGATTCATGAAATAACGAAGCAACACAGCAGGATGGATTTGGACTGTACTTAATGTCAACATACTTCTACACTGACTCAGGACTAAAGTTTTAATTCGATCACCATCACTGTGCACCTCAACATTATTTAGCTGTAATGAATAAGCATTCGGTGCCACCCAGATGAGGAGGGGTTTCCTCTTGAGTCTGCTTCCTCTCAAGGTTTCTTCCTTATGCCACCTCAATGAGTTTTGCTTTGCAAGGTGCCACTGGCTCTCACATTAGAAACAAACTTACAATTATAAAGAACAATTTTATTGATTCCTTTTAAACACATTCTGTGTAAAGCTACTTTGAGACAATGCCTATTGTAAAAGCGCAATAGAAAGAAAAATGAATTGAGTTTTATCGAATACTTATATCAGATTTTCAGACCCTCAACTTCTCCTCTCACAGCAAGGTTCTTCATACACGTAGATAGGTGCCTTCTATATGCAGAGAAGTTCAAATACCATTTGTTTTTAGGGTTCTGAACACTAAAAGTACTCCAAACACTTCACCATGCATATTTGGTAATTGCCAGATGCATTATAAATGCTGTTTTGGAGTCCAGTTCCAGGTCTGACTCAGATAAGTATCTTGTTCAGTTCCTGGAGTGTGTTTTAAAGCTACCTTCAATCTTTTATTCAGACTCAATACACAATATCACCTCTTTATATTACAACAATAAACTAATTCACATTGATGTGTTAATGATGTCACACTAGTATTATAAAACCAATCTGCTTTTGTTTGAAACACTTTTTGGCTCACTAGCAATTAAGGCTTCCACAAAAGCAGAACAAATCGTTAGTCATGCGCTTTCCTTAAATTAGCCGAGAGAGAAAATAGCTTACATCGTTCTCATTATTTTTTGTCACAGTGAAACAGACTCGAGTCTTTGTGTTGGAAACAATAGCTGATCTGCACCTTCGTGCTGTTTTGCAGGTCTCTCTGTGAATGGCCTACTTTTAGCACATGGTCTGTAATGTTCTTCTTCTAATTTGGCACGTTTGTCTGTTCATGTCTCTCACCGCCGTTCATCTCTTTTTCAGCATTGTGCTCAGCATCAATTGGCACTGACACTATTTAGCAATACAGGTAAAATTGTGAAAATCTGACTGAAAAGCATCTATATCTGATGTTTAGAGTGTGACAGCTTTTCTCTCCCCCAGTGGAATATTTCCGTTCATTAAATATGATGTCAGCTTCTGTGAGTTCACATTACAGCCTTATTAGCTGTAATTACTTCCATAGCAATAACAGTGGTAATGCAGTAAACATCATCATCTTATGAGGCCATGAAGTCCAAACTAATGCCAATATATCAGTGTAACAAGATGTGCAGCAGTGTCAATTTTTCTCTTCTCTTAATCTCTGTTTAAGTTCATCACATGCTTCATTTTCTGTCCATTACTTTATACAAAAATCAGTCATTTATACAGTAGCATACTTTAAATCAGGAGCCTGAAAACCTTTTTTTGTCGGTCTGTAACAGAAAATGACATGGGCCAGAGTGAGTAGCAGTATTATTGTGAAGATTTTATTATGATTTTGAATGTATTTATTATGCCCCCTAATGTTAGATTCGTTTTTTATTTTGTTATGCACCATACAGGCAAATGAGCATCACTTTTCTAGAGATATATCGCTTATTTTAACTCATTGCTATTGAAATCAAAACATTTGTTTATTTGGAATGTACCATTCTGTTGGGTAAATCTAACAAATAATTAGGCTTTGTTAATAACAAAGGTAGATTTTAGTTTGAAAGTCAAACTTTATCATTAAATACAGATATGAAATGAGTAAAATATATATTTAAAATGAAAATAATGATTGAACTTTTTTTAAATATGTCTCTGGCATCGATCAGGGGGCCGTTCCAAAGGTGGGGGTGGGCCCTATTATCGTTTGGAGACCCCTGCTTTACTTAAACAGTTTGGAAAAGCAGTCTGTATAGTGCTGGAAAAAACATTTGCAATACTTACAGACCCATTTTAAAGTATCTTACTGTATAAATAATGCAACACTGCTATTACAGTACTGCCACATACAGTATACTGTACCTATCATTCCACATCCAAGGCCAGCAGGGTGCAGGGTCTTCTTCTTCTTCTTCTTCTTTCTCTTTCGGCTTCTCCCATTAGGGGTTGCTACAGCGAATCATCCGTCTCCATACCCCCCTCTTTCAACCCAACTACCTGCATGTCATCCTTCACCACATCCATAAAGCTCCTCCTTGGCCTTTCTCTTTTCCTCCTTCCTGGTAGCTCCATCCTCAGCATTCTCCTACCGGTATACCCCATGTCCCTCCTCTGCACATGTCCAAACCATCTCATTTGGGCCTCCCTCACCTTGTCTCAAAACATCCTACATGTGCTGTCACTCTAATTACCGTAATTTCCAGACTATAAAGCGCAACCATATATAAGCCGTACCCACTGAATTTGACAAAGATTTTTATTTTGAACATAAATAATGTTGTGGCTCCTTTAAGAACAGAGCGCCATTTTGGGAATAGCCTGCCGCAGCATTTTTCCGGTATTACTGCATGTGTGCAAGACCGAGAAATATGTCCTTATTATTTTCTGATTAAGTTTCTTTGACTAACCCGTAACGCTGTTGCCAAGAAAAATAAAAAAGCACGAGTTTTGGAAACCTGTCTGTGCTTCTATGATTTCTGTTGCAACTGGAGTTAGCGAGCTCTCCCTTGACCCAGATTAAACGCGTTACAACGGCTTGTATCTAAACAGTAGCCTACCAAGAAAGTCATTGTTCACTGTCTTCCTCCTTCCTTTCACAACTATTTCTCTTGGGAGTTTTTCTTTTGGCATCGTCGTGCGTTTAAAAATCACCATCGGTGGAAGTTTTTTCTCCCGATGCCGTGCAGCTCAGAATACAGGTGAGGTGCGTTTTTTCGTTTCTGTTCGGAAATGTTATTGGTCTAATGTTATATCGCTCAGTTTTTTGGCTTAAAGTTTGTGAAACCGGGAAAAACCCAGGAAAAATACATAAATTAGCCCCTTCGCTGTTTAAGCCGCGGGGTTCAAAACGTGGGAAAAAAGTAACGGTTTATAGTCCGAAAAATACGGTAACTAATTTCTAATCCTGTCCATCTTCATCACTCCCAATGAAAACCTCAACATCTTCAGCTCTGCTACCTCCAGCTCCACCTCCTGTCTTTTACTTAATGCCACTGTCTCTAATCCATACAACATTGCAGGTCTCACCACAGTCCTATAAACTTTCCCTTTCACTCTTGCAGACACCCTTCTGTCTTATTATTACTAGTCACAATCGTAAAATACAAATGTTTATACTTGTATTGCATTGTATATAGATTTTTGGTCATGTGCAGAGGAGGAACATGAGGGTATATGAGTAGAAAAATGCTGAGGTTGGAGCTGCCAAGCAGGAGAAAAAAGGGAAGGCCAAGAATTAGGTTTATGTATGTGGTGAGAGAAGACATGCAGAGTTTGGTTTAAAGACCATGGAGACAGATGATCCGCTGAGCTAAAAGAGTAAAGTTTTACTGTAAGACATTTTTTCTAATACACATTTAATGTAATCATTCTGATTTAAAGAAATAATCCTCATGCAAAAGTGAACTGAACCATATTTTGATTTTGTTTCAAAAAAGTCTCCACAGGACCTGTGCTGTGCACAACGCCCCACCACCCCACCCCTCACCCCACCACCCCAGCAGAAAAAAAAAAACCAAACGTTTTCTCCACCAAAAAACACATCATTCTTCTCTTTTGGTCCCTTGAAAGTGAGTGAAGTTCGCAGGATAAAATATTTTTCAGATTTTTTTTTTCCGCTGTGTGATTGAGAGCTCGGAGGGCATTTGATCTCGAAAGATGTTTAACGCAGCAGTGCAAAGCGAGTTTGATGTGACAGCTCACTGACTGAAATGTTTCCTCAAGAGACCAAAAGGCACCAGCAGCCACTTGCACACACATATACACACACATATACACACACATATACACACACACACACACACACACACACACACACACACACACACACACACACACACACACACCAACACACATACAATCATAACTACAAAATTTTTACTTTTAGCAGGAACAACAGTAGCAGTCTAAGTTAGATTAACTTCAATATCTAGAACAAATTTTTACTGTCTGATATAACATCTCTGATTGAATGGAAATCAGATCATTAACTTCAAAAATGAATGTAAATTTTAAAGTGTGTTAATTAAAGATTGATTTGCAAGTGTGCTCATTAAAGAGTGGAGTGTAGAGGCACTGACAGGGATGGTGTGATGTGTGTTTATTTATAAAACCTAATGAGCCTAATTGGTAAATTAGTGCTGTGATTGATCTACTATTGAGTGTCTACATCTGAGCTCCAGAGTGAAGAAGCTTTCAAAGCATTTAAGACATTTTAAGATAGGGGTACAGATTATATAATGTAAAAAGTTTAAATATGCAGATGGGGTAAACAACTGTTTTGGGTAAACATTCATCTGTTGTGTACCGAATGCAATCCTTCATTTAAGTGCATTAATCCGTACCAGAAAAACTATGTGTGAAATCACTGCTACTTCCGTCATCGATAATGTTTTTACAACAGTCTAGGATTCTTTTGCGTTTTATGTGCAGCTTAAAGAACACACACACACACACACACACACACACACACACACACACACACACACACACACACACACACACACACATCTGTACTACTTATATATACACTCACCTGTATTGCCTAACAAATGGTAAGTATTTAATTTTTTTAATGTATTTACTGTAATTTCCGGACTATTAAACGCACCCATATATAAGCCGCACCCACTGAATTTGACAAAGATTTTTATTTTGAACATAAATACACCGCACCTGTCTATAAGCCACAAGTGTCTACACTGAAATTAATGAACTTTACACAGGCTTTAATGAAAGACAGTGTCTGTTACACAGCTTGTATCTAAACAGTAGCCTACCAAGAAAGTCATTGTTCACCGTCTTCCTCCTTCCTTTCACAACTATTTCTCTCTGGAGTTTTCTTTTGGCATCGTCGTGCGTTTAAAAATCACCATCGGTGAAGCTTTTCTCCCGATGCCGTGCAGCTCAGAACACAGGTGAAGTGTTTTTTCATGCCCGGTTGTTTTCAGCGTGATGAATGATTTGCATTTCCTGTAGACAGTCCGAGTGAGCGGCAGGTCAAACATCAGAGGAACATCATCCATATTTATGATGTGGTGCGGCCCGATTCAGTGGGAGCGCATCTGATTTAATATAAAGAGTTTCATTGGTTCACCTGAACCCATTCTGCAATTTCATTGGTCTAATGTTATGGGGCTCAGTTTTTTGACTTGAAGTTTGTGAAACCGGGGAAAAAACCCAGAAAAAATCCATAAATTAGCCGCTTCGTTGTTTAAGCCGCGGGGTTCAAAGCGTAACTACTTATTGGTGGTCTCACATTGTGTTGTATAGACTGTATCATGTTTCTACAATTTTTTATCATTATTTTTTTTTTTCTAGATTTGCACATTTCTTTTTTTTTTGCTGCTCTAACACAGAAATTTCCCCACTGTTGGACGAATAAAGTAAGGTTTATCTTATCTTGAAAAAAAATTGTGTTTCCACTAACTGTACCGAATTTAAACCAAACCATGACTTGAAAACCGAGGTATGTAGAATTGTGTGATCTGTTACACCCCAATGTACAGTACTGTCTGTATTCACCAAAAATCACATATCAGTCTGAATGAACTCCTGTGAGTCTGTTATTATGGCCAGTTTGAAGAAAAAAAATACGTACACCCCCTCAGATTG
Source organism: Silurus lanzhouensis (assembly GCA_039877035.1). NCBI lineage: Eukaryota > Metazoa > Chordata > Actinopteri > Siluriformes > Siluridae > Silurus > Silurus lanzhouensis. The sequence goes on along the minus strand of JBCEWE010002369.1, from coordinate 15,539,297 downwards.
CAACTGATATCCTTATTCTGTAAAACACACACTATTTTAGACAGTGTAAGTGAATCAATCGAGTCCTGAGCTCTCTGTTCTTGACTCTGTGTGTGCTCGTGTTCGGTCTATGTGTGCAATTACATAGCTTTCCTGGTCGACCTTAAACCTGAGTGCTTTGGTTAAACCTGGAAACTCTGACTCATTCAGCTCTAATTCAATAATTGTCAATTACCGTGGATGTGTGTGATGTGTTATTGCGCTCGATCCGACCTTGTCAGCTTCATAGAGCTTGCAGACGCACCATTAAGGCTCTACAGATAAAGCAGCACTCGGCTCATAACAATAGCCAGCTTTCACCAGGAGGAGGATTAACTGAGGGGCAATCCATTGCTGTCCCACCAGTTCAAGAGAGAGAAAGAGGACAGGAAAACCGAAAGACTGCTAGATCTATTCTAATAAAATTCAGTCCTGAGATCTGCTGGTTAATAATATTAAAAGTTCGAATAAAGACATTTTTTTGGTCTCATAGAATGACATAGATGTCTGTGGTGGAAATGTCAGTGAGGCCCATTGGTTAAAAAGATATATGTGTAGGAGGGTAAAGAAGAATGTTAAAAACAGAATGTACCATAAAGTATCATGAAGGCCATCATTAACAAATGGAGAGAATGGGGCATCACAGGGACATTAGGGAGAACTGGATGCCCCTCAAAATATGAGGTAAAGACACAAAGAAAACAAGCTGCCAAAAGATATTAAGCTGCAGGAATATTTGGAAAGTACTCTTCACTCGCTACATGCAATAACTATCTCTTGTATTTTTCAAAAATGAAATCAAAAGAGGGGTGTGTACGATTTGCATCTCGCCAGGGATAGGATACATTAGAGATCCATATGAAGAAACTACCAATTTAAATATGTTAAAAACAATTCTTCTTCTTCTTCTTTCAGATGCTCCCATTAGGGGTCGCCACAGAGGATCGTCCGTCTCCATACCCCCTCTCTCCCCTACATCTGTCTCTTTCAAACCATCTACCTGCATGTCTTCCTTCACCACACCCATGAAACTCCTCCTTGGTCTTCCTCTTTTTCTCCTTCCTGGTGGCTCCATCCTCAGCATTCTCCTACTGATATACTCCTCACCTTGTCTCCAAAACATTCTACATGCACTGTCCCTCTAATAAACTCATTTCTACTCCTGTCCATCGTCACTCCCAAAACCTCAACATCTTCAGCTCTGCTACCTCCAGCTCCGCCTCCTGTCTTTTACTTAATGCCACTGTCTCTAATCCATACAACATCTCAGGTCTCACCACAGTCCTATAAACTTTCCCTTTCACTCTTGCAGATACTCTTCTATCACAAATCACTCCTGCTATCAGTCTTCTCCACCCACTCCACCCTGCCTGCACTCTTTTCTTCAAATGCCAACAATTTTTTTACAACAATGCATCGCTTTTATACCAATGTGACAGTTAACATTCCTAATATGTGCAAATAAAAACAGAAAATATATCAGCTAATCACTTGTGTAATTCTGAAATGTGCCACTATTAACAATTGTGACTGGTAATTGTAATGTATGTTTAATGCATAATGACATATTTATACAAATTATGTGTAACACTGACATTAAATCTTCAATACTACTTTATAACTTAATATATTGAGGAAAATTTGTACTTTATTTACTTTATTATATTTTACTGTGCTTATTTTTGAACAATTTAAACAGGAGTCTAATATTAGAATTAACAGATCAGTTTTTAAGGGCAAATCGGTTACTTGGGTCTTTATTTAGCCTTAAATACTGCAGCAGCCCAAAGACTACATTTGCATCATGTTATTCAATGATGAAATCCTTTCACTTTGCAGTAAGACTCTTAGAGAGGGGGTTGAAGGTTTCACTAGTCTGACACTTTCTAACAACATTCTGGGAAAACAGGATCTGCATCAGTAGTCCTGTCTTTTAACACATACACTATGTGGCCACACGGTATGTTGACCCCTGAGCATCTTACCCATATGTAGTTCTTTCCCAAATTGTTGCCACAAAGCTGGAGGAATATTTCTGTGTGCTGTAGCTTTACAATTGCACTGAAACTAAGAGTCATACATTTGTTTAAGCGTAACAATTCCAAAGCCCAAAGAAGACAAGGTTTGCCAGAGGGGATTTTGAGTGGAAGATCTTCAAAAGTCCTGTACAAAGCCTGTACCTCCTGTACCTCGACCTCAGCCCCACGAACACTTTTGGGATGAAGTGAACTGAAAACCCCTGAGTAAGAATGTGCATATCTACGCACCTCTTCTTCTTCTTCTTCTTTCGGATGCTCCCATTAGGGGTCGCCACAGCGGATCATCCGTTTCCATACCACCCTGTCCTCTACATCTGCCTCTTTCACACCAACTACCTGCTTGTCTTCCCTCACCACATCCATGAACCTCCTCCTTGGCCTTCCTCTTTTCATATCTACACACAAATGCTCCAAAATCTACTGGAAAACCTTTCTAGAGAAGTGGAGGTTATTATAGATAAAACATATGGAAATGAATCTGGCATAAGTGCAAGCTCATAAGGGTGTGACAAACTTTTAGTCATACTCTATATTGTGTCTATATGAAAGGACGATATGTTATCTGATATCCTAATGTTTTATTTAGTGTGCATGGTTTGGTCCTGAGCTAGAGAAAGATCATGTGTGTTGTTAAGGATGAGATGTGAGTCTGTGTCTTGCTCCAGGCTGTATGTAATGTAATAGAGGGTGTGTCTGTGTGTGTATGTGTGTTTGTGTGTGTGTGTGTGTGTGTGTGTGTGTGTGTGTGTGTGTGTGTGTGTGTGTGTGTGTGTTTTGCTCTAGGCTATCAGTGCTTGTGTATCTATGTGTTGCAGTTGGCTCATGAGCAGCTGAACAGATTATAAATAAGGTCATGGCAAGTTGGATGACTTTTCCTTAGAAGTGTTTAACCCCTTTGGAGTTATTTCCCTTAATTCTGCTGAGCTGCATTACATTCCAAACTGATAAAAAAACATTAAATATGTTAATTCTTCCAGCTCTATAATTGTCTAAATTTGCATTTTTGCACACTGCAATCTTTCAAAGCACTTTAATATTAGCATATTATACAATCCTACATTTATTGTACAGAATATTATTCAATATTTGCACGCTATAAGCGCAAATGATAGTGATGTGCACACTGCAATCAAATAAGTGTAAAACGTTTAATATGATCTACTTTACCGAGCATTTATGCAGCAATCACATATGTAAAAGCATAAAAATCCTGGTCTTGTGAGAGGATTTTTCAAACCTTAGTATGTACAGTATATTTAAAAGACTTATATTTTGTAATGGGAGATAGGAATTCATTTACACACACATGTTCACATGTAGAGACATTATTGAGTAAGTGCCAATGGTCATTCAGCTCTTATGACATAAAATATGATCAAACAAGACCAAAGACCATATCAAGTTGGACTGTGCCATTTGCCATGTTTAAAATCAAATGAAAATAATTTTCTGAAGATGAATTTCCATCGCAGCCCCTTTGTGAAAAGGATTTAAAACAAAAAATGGTTAAAAAAACAAAAAAATAAGTAAAAACATATAAAAGTGAAATGAACTACACATAGGATGAAAGAATGTAAAGTGTTGCTACGGCATGGCTGCAGGATCTCCAGTTGGATTCTGAGCTCGGGTTTCTACAGTAGCTTTACAAAATGGCAAGTTTTTGACATGTCTGTTTCACATGGTGACATGTAGTGTACCATCTCACTACATACAATGCAGATCTCAAACATTTCTTCCCTTTATGTCCAAAGCGTTCACATTTTCTTTTTAAATTTTGGTTTCTTAGCTTTGGGGCTCTGTCAAATTATCAGTGGTGGATGACGTACACAAATCATGCAGTTAAGTAAAAGTAAAGATACACTTGGTAAAATATGACTCCAGTTAAAGTGTCCCTTTAAACTTTCACTTGAGGTAAAGTACAAAAGTATTTGTCTTCAAATGTACTTAAGTATCCAAAGTACTATGATCTATTGTGATTCTATTATTATCATTTTTTGTCACAAGAGTCTTGCTTAATAAATTCTGTTTACAGTATGTGAAAAGACTAATGTTACTCTTAACACAACAATCTATTAACAGAATTATCATGAACCCCAAACCTTCTTTTCAACTACGGAAAAGAAATTGCAGAATGCGGTTAGAGTCTGACACTGTTAGTAAGAGTCTGACACTGACCCTTTTTGACAAGTTTGTGTGATTTTGCAAAATGTAGTAAAAGTAAAGTTGAGTAAAAAGGTACGATATTTGACTTTGAAATGTAGTAAAGTTAAAGTAAAAGTCTTTGAAAGTGAAAGAAAAGTGATTTATTTTAAATGCCGCCAAAATATTTTTCCAGCTTGTGAAATAGTTCTTTCTATTATATACATTTTGTTTGTGTAATTCACATTTTTATATATTACACCTGAGAAGAGGGGAATTAGTGCCACCTATAGGTGATGTGAGAAAATTAAAAACGTAAGTTGCATCAGCCATTCTCTCGTCACATCCGGCTGAACTGTTGAGGTAAATGTTTTGTGAGCGGATGAGCTGTATTTATGCAACCTACCTGTCTTTATGTTTACCCGCAGTAAACACAACGCATGGATGAACTCTGAAAACGGTGTAGAAAATTATCTTTTTTGGGAGAATCTGACACGAGAACCAAGAGGGGTTACATAAGCACAGTAACTAATTACATTTAAATCTTACTAGTGTCCACTGCTGCTAATTACACAAGAAGCCTTTATCAAGACCTGTTGAGATTTTGGAATGTATTTCCGCTTCATGTCCAGATATACGCTTTGAATCATATTAGAACCCTGACTTAGAGAAAGCAGTTACTGAAAATAAAGGAATGAATGATGCATATTTATTAGAATACATACATCTTTCTAATCAGATTAATCAAATTTCTCATTTTGAAGTCTCAAATTCACATGGGGGAAGAAAATCCCCTAATTGGAGCATAGAGACATAAGCAGATATATCTGGCTGATAATTGAAGACAACACAAAATCATCAGCTCCACACGCTTGTCTGCACACTGGATAATGAGAAGCCACAAAGCCACACTGTTCCTGATTTGAAAGCTGCACACTGCTGCTATCAGTGGAAGTTGCCATGCAGATCACACACTCATGTGCTATTGTAGGATCAGTGTTTGAGTAACACTGGTAATCAAAAGGCATGTTTTCTCACACATTTGATGTGCTGCATTGCTGAATAATGCATGCATCAACTTGGCAACCTACAGAGCAGCAGTAACTAATGCCATTACAGAGGCACCTGGACAGGACAATATTACAAATACACACATTCCTGAGAAATTCCTGAAGGCAAACAATATGAAGGACAAGCTAATACACATTATAATACACTTTATTTTTTTTCTACTGGCACATCCATCAATCGTTGTTCCTTGGCTATTGGAAGACTCTTGCCTGGGTGTCCAGGAGATCTCTGATTTGATGATGAGCTATGTGTTTTAATACATACTGTACTGTAAGGTAGAAGAAATCTTTTTTCAATATTTTTCTCAAACACACTTGAAGGAAAGTGCTATTACTATCACTTCTCTACCCGGTACATGAGTTCACAGGTGCATCTGATCTACAGTAATATCACTGTGATTGGACAGAGTGAGGGAGTAAGCCACTCTGACCCAAAAACACAACAAATTAATGTATTATTTATTTATTCTAGCCACAGAATCTTGATTTTTTTTTTTCACACTTGCCAAAACCAGACAATGTCTGTGAATGTGTGTGTACAAGGTGAGGTGAAATGTATGTCCTATTTAGGATATATTCCTGCTTCATACCCAGTTATTACTATGAATCAACATAGTTTCTAGGTTCAGAAGTCTGTGGTATTGTTCAGATTCAATGAAGCTGAAACTGTCTGTACTGCTTAAAAAAATACAAATGAATGTGGGGGTTTTATTACATCAATTACTCTTCATCCATTATTCACACGACTCTTACTTGTATTTTTTAACTGTTATTTATTTATAAAACATTAATCTCGTTTTGTTTTTTTTACTTCATTCAGGTCTAGTTCACTAATAGCACATTTCACTTGAGCTAATTTTAGGGATGTTTATATGTTTAGAGCAGATGTTATCAAACATGACCCATTCCCGAGCCTTGGAAAACCTGCTACCGGGTTGCAAGAAAAAATGTCTACAGATATGATACTGTATTTTTTATTGAGCTTTTTGTTACTATCCGAACGTACATACAGCATCATTTAATGCATATTGAACTGATCAGATCTTCGGGGTACTCAACTGACTAGTCATAACCTGGTTAAAAGTCTTACCAGAAAAGCACAATGCACTTGATCATGTTTAAGCAATAACATTAGAACCTGTTATATGTAATGTTTCATGGCATTTCGTAGATGCTTATTCATACAGCTGGGCAATTGATGGTTAAGGGCTTTGCTAAAGGGCCAATCAATGGCAGGTAACTGGTGCTGGAATTTGACCATGTCACCCTCTGATCCAATATCTCATCTCTTACTTCAATATTTGAATTTTGTTTATACAAATCATGAATCTACAAAATACATTAAAAGCTTGTACTTGATCACAATTCAGTTCAGTTTCTTGTGATTGAATTCAGGCATGGTGAAAACGAAGATGCAATCCAAGAAACAGCGTTCTTCAAAATGAACTATGCATTAAATACAATGATGTATTCACACAATTAGCATAGCAAACATTCACAAAACATGCCAGGAAGGCTCCAGCCAAAACATTCTATTTAAGCTAAAAAGTGCTTTCACTGCTTTGAAAAAAAAACCAAAACCTTTTGTACCAATGCTTTTGGCAGCATTTCAATGCTTCTGGCAACCTCCTAAATGCAGAGTGATTCATTTAACTACTAGCTAAACTAACTACACTTCAGAGCACATCCCAAACCAAAATACAAGACTTATTTCTGGATAATATCCTACTCCAACCATGCAGTGGCTTGTCCCATCCTCACTGTAAAAGAAATATGTAACCTCTACAATTTTCCTGACCTTTGAGAACATTTCTTTCATAGCAGACCATGACTGAAGTTTTAGAGAAAAACTGGATTGCGCTTTTATCGAATGGTGTTGGCGTGCGTGAAATTTTGGAAATGTTTGGAATTAAACAGGCTGCAGACGATCCCATCATCCAGAAAACTGTATACATTCTGATTGTGTAAAGATTGATTAAATGAATAAAAGAATATAAATAAATCATAAATAAAATGAATAAGAAAATCAGTTAAAAAAAAATATACATTTCATTATTTTCCTAAAAATTCTACAAACAAAACTCCATTATGACAATGTGAAAGAAGTGTGTTTCTTAAGCCACTTCTTGGTTAGCAGCTAACACTAGCACTATGGATTCTTAAGCGTTTTCATGCTTACCCAAAACAAATTTGATTTCCGGTAAGAGGTGAGTAGCTAACTCTAGTTTCCTTTATATATATATATATATATATATATATATATATATATATATATATATATATATATATATATATATATACAAATATTTACACGTTTAATGCATTTTTAATGACCATTTTTATTGAAAATACGAATGATGTCTTTTCATACGAATGATTTTTAATCACTAAACATTTGTTTCACTGATGCGCAAAATTTCAACTCAAGCACCAAAATCCGGCATGATCAACACATCCAACAATTAAAACCATCCGTATGGAAACAATATAAGTTCGGTTTGGTGTCCTGATGATTCACACAAATTAAAACTGCATAATGAATTTACGAATATTTTGTCTTCATGCTCTAGGCGAAAAATAAACATACATTTGCATTAAGCATCAATATTTGTCCATGTCCATGTTGATTAGAGTATTAAAAACGTGAAAATTATTAAGAGTACGAGTTAAGTCATGACAATCATGCGATTAATTGCGATTAAATGTTTTACTTGACTGACATATATATATATATATATATATATATATATATATATATATATATATATATATATATATATATATATATATACAGTACAAACACACACACACATATATACACACATTTTACTGGCTTTCACACCCTGTAGCTCGAAGTCTTCTATTCACAGTTCACTTTGAGACATACTTGGACCACTGTTAATATGCGCTTGAAGCTGTTGTCCTGTGAGACGCCTCTCAGAAACGTGTCTTCTGATTGTGTTTTGGTTTGGTGCCTGCCAGACCTCATCCTGTCAGAGTTTTCTCCAGTTTACAAGTGTCATCTGATGGTGTAAGAAACTGTACTCAATGATCCCTTGACTTTTTTTTTGCAATTTCTATATAGGAAAGACCTACACCAATGGAGTAAGAACTAAAAGACCTAAAGGGTTATAATAGTCCGTATGTTTTCCTTTCTTAATAGCCTTTTTTCTTGCCATTTTGAGATCAACATACTACATCCTGCATTTTGAGAGCAATACACAGGTAGCCCTCTACTTACGATGGAGAAACGTTACAACGATCCCATCGTAAGTAAAAAATATCATGGTGCTATAATTGTGAGAGCCTTTCCTGCTTCATGCTGATTCATAATTTTGATTTTCTGCTCTAAACTGATGGCTTTCCTCTTGTTTTTTTTCACTACCAGCAGGAGACATACTTGGGCGCTTGGAAGACATGCTATTATTACTACAATTGCTGTTTGAAACAGAAAAAATACACACTGAGACTTTACTCCGTTGACCGCTAGCGAGAGTGGGGCATCTCACAGGGTGAGAGATACGTTCATCCAGGCTGCACGTCCAACATATTGCACATCGTACGCTGCTGCATAAAATATTTTACAAAATGTTGTGGTATCGCTATCGTCATCGTAAGATCGAAAAATCGTCAGTCGAACCATCGTAACTCTGGGACCATCTGTACTACATCCTACAATACTGTCCAAATATTGCTTCAGGGGGTGTAGTACAATCCCAATTCCAAAAGAAATTGGGACACTGTGTAAAATGTAAATAAAAACAGAATGGCATGATTTGGTAATCTCATAAATCCATATTCTATTCACAATAAAAAATTAAAATAAAAAAAAAAACATCAAATGTTTAAACTGAGATAATTTACCATTTTAATTAAACAGGTCAGTAAGATAATTGGGTATAAATAGTGTGTCAGAGATGCAGAGTCTCTTAGAAATATAGATGGGCGGAGCTTCACTAATCTGTAAAAGACTGTCTACAAATTATGGAACAATTTCAGAAAAATGTCTCTCAAACAAAAATTAATTTATTTGCACAGTATCCAAACTTTTTTTGAATTGTGGTTGTAACACAAGCTTTTATACAGACAGAGGGTTTATAATTTAATCAGCAGAAGTTGGAACACCTGTAGGAATTGTTAGCATCATCTTTAAAGGTTTAATTTACTTTAACAGCTGTAAGTTGTTAACCCATTACTTCTTTTCTGAAAAATAATTTTTCTGTAAATACTGAAATATACATTACTTTTTAGTTTTTGGTAAGCCAACCTTTGGCAGGTTACTTAGCTAAACTTAGCTCTATATTTTTTAGTTTATTCACTGGAATTAAGCTGCTTAAATTTCCAACAACAACTTTAAGAAATAATGTAAAAAAAAAAAACAAACAAAAAAAAAAACCTGAATAAGATCATAAAAAGTGATTTGTAAATATTAAAGTGAAAAAAATGATTATTATATTCTTATAGTAATTGAATTAGTATGTTAATTCATAATAACTGCGGGAAATAATGTGAAAAATACTCATTCAATCATTAAACTCTAAGTTGTTTGTAAAACATTAAAACATTGAGTTGTTTGTAAAAAAACAACAAAAAAATCAAAAACAAATATAATTGTATTTATTATTATTTACATTTTATTATTTTGAAAAAAAAAAAATTAAGACAGAAAAAGCATTATGTGCATTTTAAGCATAAACTCATCATAAATAAAACCACATATGCAAGATCTACATATAACAAAAATACATGTGAAGTATAATGTTTAAAATTGCATTCCCAATTCATGCGATTAACGTAGGGCAAGCTTCTTTACTTCTGTAAATTATACAGCCATTACAGCACATTTACTCATTAAATTGATGTTGAAACGGATTAGAGTCAAGTGCAGCATCCTGAATGAAAAGCAGAAAGAAACAAGAGAGTAAACTACTTCTTACTAAACGATTAGTAAACAAATATGAAGTGTATTTAATGAATTTTACACTGCATGCCTAATGTTTATACTTTCTGAGGATTTGTATTTGCATTTCCATGTATCATGTCCTGCATTTGAATACAATTCCCTATGAGGGGCAAAAGCAACCATTATCATTCACCATGCCTCCACTCTGTCACTCTCATTTTTTTTTTCACCAGCAGCAAACTAACCAGAGCACAAAGCACCAGGATCTTTGTTTATTACTCAGATAAAATCTGGCCATATGCAGCCAAAGCTTTATTATACTAACAATAACCATCACAAGGGACAAACTCATGGTTTATGTTCACACTGAAAGCTTTATTTTCGAAATACAGACAGAAAGTGGAGCTAATGAGAAGGCCATGAGGCTACAGTGCACATGCTTATCCCATATGCCTTTCTATAACTGAGCAGATAATAATAATAATAATAATAATAATATTAATAATATTAATAATAATAATAATAATAATGGGCTTCGAATTATTTTTGCTGTATTAAATTCAAATCCTTTTACACTAAATGACATTAAGAAAGAATAATTCCTGAAAACTGTTTTTCATACACATGTTGAACTGAAAACCTGGACACACACGGCCGATGTGTGACACGATTAGGGCACGAGTTCTTAATAAAACAAAGGATTCGAGCTGCTCTGGTGCAGATGTCTAAAAGCTTTATCATTCAGCTCATCTCACCGTCAAAGCTGAGAGCTTTACAGCTAATTAAACCCCAGAGGGCAGTTTGGGTCATGCACCGGTTGGAGAGTTTGGATAATTAGACAGGAGAGATGGGTAAAATGATCTGAGAGAGCCACACTGCTGGAATCACCTAAACCTCTGAATATTAATAATAAAGAGGTCATGAGGTTTTCGCTCACTTTGAGTATACTGATTTATGAGTTTCTAACTTCTCTTGAAAGCCTGATTCAGACTGTAAAATAGATGTTCGGTAAAAGCATTAACACGGGACTAATTAAAAAAAATATATTTCTACTTTCATAAATAAAAAAGAATAAAGTTTGGACGTGCTGGATTTCAGTCTATTTTTTTGGAGTTTATGCTTCATTCAGAAAGCATGTACAACACATACCACAGGAAGTGTGTCTTAATAAGCTCATATAGAGTGATATTTGACTATTATTAGTAGTCATTGAGAAAGCATCTATGAAGTGTAAAAAAATAACTTTATTTATTTAATTTTTTTAACTGAATTTGGAGAAACCAGATGTCCACACAGCACAAATTGTCCAAACAAATACAGCTGAGACACAGTGGGATTCATTCAAATACTGCATTTGACTTTTAAAGAGAGTGCTGTGGTGTGTGTTTGAAAGAATTTCATGTGTGTGTTGAGAACCCTGTGCATTTCAATGCTGGCATGTGACGCCAAGTGTCGTTTGTTGTGTCAAATCGCGCACCGACCCCTCACTCAGCTCCATTTAAAAATAAAAGCATTTTAGTTCACACCAGTTTGGTTGTGTGATACTTCTCCTTTTATACTCTGAGAATAAGTACTTTTATTGTGCATATGGCATAAACAGAAAAATTGTGCAAGCGAGGACTAGAAACAAATGGTTAAAACCTGACAGTGAGAAAAACTTATGAAGTGTGTTAATGCTGTGAACTAGCGCTTCCATGTTGTAAGAAGAGAAAGAAAAGAGATTAAACATTCCATCAAACCACTATCAAACAATGCACGCCTGGAACCTTAAGCCAAATATGGCTGTTTATTTTAAAGCCTTCCTTTCTTGACCAAATCTCCAACTCCATTAGCAGAAATGCAACGTTAAACTTACAAGGAACCTTTAAGATGCTTCACTGTTTCCTGCAGACACTCATTATTGTTCTTCTCTCTCAAACAATTTGTGCACTGCTACAGGCAAATATTTCAAATTGTCCAGTCCAGAGCACCTGCTGACATTTTTCTGCACCCCAGTTCCTATGTTTCCAGCATTGTTGAGTCACATATCCTTGTTTACACGTGGCTTTTTGGCTACAACTCTTTCATGAAGATCACTTCTGGCCAGATTTCTTCAGACAGTAAGTGGGTGTACGTGGATCCCACTGGTTTCTGCCAGTTATTTACTGATGGCAGTGCTGGACAATCTTCTGTTGTTGAATTTGACTAAGTATGATATGTCTTTCATCTGCCGCTTTAAGCTTCCTTGGCTGATCAACATTGATTTTTTCTTTAAGCTTCTTCAAAATAGGTTGAACAGCATATCTTGAAACCCCAGTTTGCTTTAAAATCTTTGCCTAAGAGAGACGTTGCTGATGCAGTGGAAGCACATTGTATATGGTGTATAACCTGACATGTTTTCCACAAACTCATCTTTTTGCTGTTCTTTGCCTGGACTGAAGCCTGTTTTACAGCTGTTTCTGTTTCACTTAATGACTGTTTTTCAGTTGGTACCGCACAGAAAGATTACATAACTTACATTAATTCGGTTTTATTGATTATCTGATTCTGAATGATGTTTTATTTTGGAAAATGACCGGATTCTCTCCGCCACATCTGTCTATGACTCACTCTTGATGCATGTCATGATGCCTCGGTCACATGTCTTACCTCCATCCGCTACCTTCTTAAAGGGGCTCCGGCCGCTAACATATAATACATTACCGCTAAATTCAAACCCCCACGCTAGCAAAATGAACAAAAAACAACACAGTGGATTCACATTTATTATTATATTTAGAAAATACCAGTTTTTATGCCGGTCGTATCATTTTATTTTGTTGTATTTATCCACCACAACTTAATGGCCGGTCCATGTAAATATTGGCCGGCATTAATCCGGTCCGTGACGCAAAAAAGGTTGGGGACCGCTGGTATAATTGCTTAATCAGATCCTATAAAATCCCAGACTTTTGCAAGTGTACAAAGTGTGCAAGTGTAAGAAGTGAAAGCCAAAGTGTGATCACAGCAAATATTGATTTGTTTGTCTTCTGTTTGCTCACTTTGCATTTTGTAAATTGATATAGTTAGTCGCACTTCTGGTTAGACACTGCACAATGGCAGTGAAGCTGAATATAATCTCAAATCTGGACCTCTTCACTGTCTGAATGTTTCATGTCACAGTTAACTACAGACAGTAACTAAGATACAATGCAGAAAAAATCGTAAATATAGTCAAGTTTATCAATTATTTCGTACAGTAAGATCTTTATTGTATAAAACCTAAATACTGACAGAAATAGATAGATGTGTAATGACTTTAACTCGTATTTGCCCAGAACTGATAAATTCTGGAGATACCTAAAACAAATGATAAATCTATAGTAAGTAAACTATTTGGTGAAATGCCTCTGAAGCATGAGTGGTGTGAATGGTATGATTCTTGCTATACGACCTGCATGACATATCCATTGTTTTTCAGGGCGTAGCTCAACCAAAATGGCTTGAACACAAGTTACTGATAGGTGGTAGACTTTTTAAGTCCTTATCTAATGATCACAGATGATTAGATATTTAAGATTGTTCAATGTCAGAAGATTATAGCAGTAACTACGGCGATGCAAAACAGACATACAGTTAATTGTGTTTAACAATTACAGTTTTGCTGCAACATTTCTGTTCATTTAACATTTAAAGCACTCAGAGATATAGCTTTTAAAAATCTGGTCACACCCCTGACATGTTCCCACAGGCCCACCCCCCCTCAAAGTTTTAAAATGCGTCATCTATGTCACAGCATCTTATTTCCTGTCTAAATGACATTAGTCACGACTCTTCCAGCTCCATGTCACTGTCACGCCGCAGCTTATTATCGAGCCTGTGCTCAGAATAGCAGTGCTGAGTTTCACTGGGAATAATAAGGCATGTATGACAACATGTCACGTCTCTTAATGGCACCAGCTACCTGAGCGTAATGGGAGGTGTGGGTTTTGCACCTAGTCTCTTAAGTTGCTTATCTAAACGGAAAATTGCAGTTGGCGACTAAAAGGGCTTTCTGAGCTGCCGTGAAGAACATTTCCCCAATTACCCAAGCCTGCAGCCTGTCATTTTTAATACAAACCAGGGGAAAAGGGGGAACATATCAGACACACTGATGACTATATCTGGCCGAGATACGATACAGAACGCTTATCAAACACCTCCATCTAATATGATGCTCATTAAAATGTAGATAAGCTCATAAAGAGGACAGACCCTAATCTGCAACCATGAAAAGGAAGAAAAACAAGTCCCGGGTGAATTTGCATAAAAGCAATCTGCAGTCTGGGTGAAGGAAACAATAGAAGAGTTATATTTCAGGAGGAGGTTTAAAAAAAAGGGTTTTTATTTTGGCCCTGAGGGAAATAACAAATGAACACAAATGTCTCTGTTCCCGGATTTTCCATAGATTTCTTGTTTTCCAGATGTCTAGCAAGCAGAGAAGGTCAGCGGATGACATCTGAGCTCAGACATTGGTTCAGATCTAATGAGACCATCATTTTAGATTAGACATTAAGTGATCCCTCTGACAGCATTTTATTCTGCTTGCTTGGTCATTTAATGAAGTGACCCCCTGACATCTCTTCCTCTGCCAATACCCTGTGAGCGCAAAGATTTCCATTTACTATTGTTAGACTGCATGCAAGTCTGACCTGGTGGTCAGGTAGCTTCTGCCCTATAATTGATATATATATATATATATATATATATATATATATATATATATATATATATATATATATATATATATCGCTGGTAAAATAAGTATTAAACACATCACCATTTTTCTTATTAAATATATTTCTTAAGGTGCTATTGATGTTACATTTTTACCAGATGTTGGTAACAACTAATGCAATCCACACATACACAAGAATTTAAAGATGCTTAGATATCCATAAATTAAATAATGTGTAATGACAGAGATAAAGTATTAAACACTCTTGCCGAAATAAATTTAATACTGACAGCTTCAGGATGCACTCTTTGCTTAGGTGTGATTTTGGCCCATTCTTCTACACAAACATTCTTTAAATCTTGAAGGTTCCATGGGCCTCTTCAATGAACTCTGATCTTTACTGCTTTCCATAGATTTTTCAATTGGATTCAAGTCAGGTAATTGGCTGGACCATTCTAGAAGCCAATTGAAAGTTTCCTTGGCGGTGTGTTTGGGATCATTGTCTTACTGAAAAGTTAACACTTGTTTCATCTTCATCATCCTGGTAGATGGCAGCAAATTTTTATCAAGAATCTCTTGGTACATTTCTCCACACATCCTTCCTCGAATTATATGAAGCTTGCCAGTACCATATGCTGAAAAACAGCCCCACACCATGATGTTCCCACCTCAAAACTTCACCGTTTGTATGGTGTTTTTAAGGTGATGTGCAGAGCTATTTGTCCCTCAAACATGATGTGTATTATGGCATTCAAAGAGCAAATATTTTGGTCTCATCTGACCAGACTATATTCTCCCAGTATTTCACGGGCTTGTCCAAATGTTGTGCAGCAAACTTTAATCAAGATTCAAAATGCTTTTTCTTCAGAAATGGAGTCTTGCGTGGTGAGCGCGCACACAGGTCATGGCGGTTGAGTGCTTTGCTTATTGTTTTCTTTAAAACAATTGTACCTCCAGATCTTTCCAAAGCTCTCCACAAGTGGTCTTTGGCTCTTGGAGCACTGTTCTGATATTCTTTTTACTCCTCTGTCAGCAATCTTGCAAGGAGCATCTGGTCGTGGCCAGTTTATAGTAAAATGATGTTTTTTCCACTTCCGGATTTTGGCCCCAACAGTGTTTAATGAAACATTCAGAAGTTTTGAAATCCTTCTGTAACCAGCAGTATGTTTTGCAACAATAAGGTTGCGAAGGTGTTGAGAGAGCGTTTTGCTATTACCCATTATAAAATGTTTCTTGTGTGACACCTTGGTAATGGAACACCTTTATACAGGCCATCAGTTGGGATTGAACCAGCTGATATTAATTTGCACTGACACGGGGCAGGATTGCTTTCTAATTACTGATTGATTTCAGCTGGTGTCTTGGCTTTCCATGGCTTTTTTTCACCTCCATTTCTCCATGTGTTTTTTCCTGTGTCATTTCACATTATTACACATAACCTTAATTATTGACATCTTTGGTTTGACTTCTTTGCATCTGTGGATTGCATGGGTTGTTACCAACATCTGGTAAAATTTGATTTATTGTCAATTGCCCCAAATAAATATTTGTATATATTTATATCTACAGTGAGACAGTTTTTACACCACACAATTTAATCTTAGACAATAGGTATGCCAATCCAAGTTTTTTTTAAATGTGTCTTTGGGGAAAACAAAGCATGGAGAATATAATCCACATTGTTCAACATTCGTTAGCAAAACAGGCTGAAAAAAAATCAAAACCAAACAAACAAAATCTAGGGGTATGTCACTCTGTGTAATTACATGTCTGACTGTAACTGCAGGAATATACAGCCTAGGGTGCAAAAAAACAGCCCCAGACTCTATTTGGTATATTTCTTAAGACCATTGGAGCTGCTGTTGAAGTAAACTTAACTGAATTTAGGAAATAATAGAACAGAATTTAGTGTACATCCTTATCCAGAATGACTTTATCCAATGCATTTAAGTGAGCAGTTAATAGTTTTAGCCTAAAAGACTCAATAGCCAGCAGCTGCAGGTAATTTGATTGTGGTAGGATTGATCTTACAACCATGTTCCAAGGTACCTGAACTTGACCAACATCCACTATTCAAAACCGCATGCCCTGCCACTTTACTGCCATTTACTCTCTGCTGTTACACTGGTTGCGTTGTTCACTGTGACATGCTGTTTGCACTGCGCTGTCACTTTCATTGTCACTTTATTCACATCAAGTCTGCTGTTGTATCAGCAATGTTTACAGTGTTGACACAGAACAAGTGTACTGCGCTACATCACATCCTCTCACTGCATCTGTTTCTCATTTGGATACTATCTATCTATCTATCTATCTATCTATCTATCTATCTATCTATCTATCTATCTGTCTGTCTGTCTGTCTGTCTAATAAATCAGACAAATTGCTTTTAATATACTTTTTTACTCTGTAATATGTGAATCTCCCTTTGAAATGAATAATCGCAATAAAAAATGTCCATCCATCCATCCATCCATCCATCCCTTTCTTTTTTTTATAATGTAACTTGTTTTTATACTTTTTACTTTGTATATAATATATGTATATAAAATAGAATATGTAACTAGCAGATATGGATGTTGGTGTGTGGAGGATGTGGCTCGAGGATCATTGTGGCTTTGTGTGGCTATGCGGAGTATTAAACCCTCTCACGACAATGACAAACTGAGGATGCAGTCCTACTGTACCTTCCTGATGTGACGCTGGAAAAT
>JBCEWE010002369.1:15396742-15519242 GCA_039877035.1 Silurus lanzhouensis | reverse complement strand
TAACATTTTAAGCTTTATTAAGCTTAATAAACAAGCACTCAGCAAATTAACGTTGACATTAATTACATTAAAACTGGATTTTTTAAATTCCAGTTTCCATGTTTATGTCACCTGAGATAATAGAGCTTTAAACCCTCTATGATTTGTTGTCATTTCACTTCCTGGGTTATTGCATCACTTCCTGGGGTAACTGTATCACTTCCTTGAGCAGACTTTGCAATGTCTTACTTGTAATTCATTATACAATGACATATAATTCAATGTAATCCCTTGTGGCATGTAGCACATTCCTAGTTATCTTTCTTTTGTATCTCCATGCTTGAATTAGCTACATTAGCCAGCTAGCCACTTGCTAACATTCAGCCAGACAGCTATTTTGCTAATGATAGCACCTTGGCAGATTTGTTTTATTTTAACTATTTAATGTAAATTATCTCTATCAAGCTATAGATTAATAATGGACTATTTTAAAATAAAAGCAAAACTATGAAATAATTAAATTATAATACATTTTGCACATCAATGGTAAGCTAGCTGAAAACCAATTCGTGCTTTTTCTTTATTCAACTGTATTATTATTATCATTGTACTGTTGTAATAGTGTTGTGTTGTGTGTTTGTTGTAGCAATGTTAAGGAAGCTGTCAAATCTTTCCAAAAGACGAGACAAAAGGTCTGCTCTAAAGAAAGGATCCATCAAGACAAAAGTCACTTCCACCACTAAGAGCTACACTTCAACACCTGGGAGCTAAAAAAAAAAAACACTTGAGCTAAAGATTTTACAGCTTTAAAAAGTCACACTCACTGGCTATGGCCTAGGGTCTGCTGTCGGTCTCATGCTGTTTAATGCCGTCTGCCACATGCCAAAAAGTTCCCAAAAAAGCAGCCTTAAAGAACCTTTTTATTTTTTTTTTAAACATTTCCATGTTTTTACATCATACAAGACGCCATGACATTTTACACCATACCAAATGCAAAAAAGCTCAAGTGTAATGTCTTTTTATGGAGCTGCACAAATTCAATATAAATGAATTAATAAAATAATAATAAAAAAATAAAACCTCATATTATTGTCTCTGTGTATGTGTGGGTTTTCTCTGAGGTAACCAGTGTTCCTGGGATAGTTTCCAAATCCAAAACAATGCTTAAAATGTTAAAGCTCAAGATGAACAATTAAATACCAATCACTTACTGTACATAACCCGAATCTACTCTATATGGACAAAAGTATATTGTTTTTTCCTAAACTGTCCTAAACACAAATTTGGAGGTACACAATTGTATAGGATGTCTTCGTAAAGGATCCCCTGCCATGGCTTTTCATCCAGAGTGCTTCATGTTTAGACCAGCACAGAGTTTTGCTTAGATCATTGGTCTCCCCTGTACAAGAAACCTTATTGTGCTTTGAAGGATAAGCTGACCAAGCATCAAGTTATTACACAAAAGTGTAAAAAAACGTTTCACGCAGAAGGCAAACATAGTAGTTTGTGTTCTGCTCTAGTATAGGATGTCTTCGGATTCACTAGTATCAAATGTTCCCTTCACTTGAATTAGGAGACCCAAATTTGTTCTAACATATGCTTTAGAGCTCTGACCTCTGGGTATTTTTTTGTGATGAATGTAAAAGGCTGACTGCACCCCAGGCCTCCTCACCTCACTCACATCATGGCTGAATGTGTCTCACACAAATCTCCAGAAACACACTCCATAATCTAGTGAACCATCTTTCCAGAAAAGTGGAGGCTATTAGAACAGCAAATTGGGACAAAATGTGGAATGGAATGTTCAAAAAGCTCTTACCAATCTTATGATCAGGTGTCCACAAACTTTTGTCCAAACTTGTTCAAGACCCTGTTATTGAGCAACAATTTCAAAGACAGCATTGTCAAGCAAACAATCGTTATCAGAAACCAGAAAGGGTTTTGCATACATATATATATATATATATATATATATATATATATATATATATATATATATATATATATATATATATATATATAATTTCTATCTCTAATTTCAATGCAAAGTAATTAATGGTTCCTGCAAGTAGAGAACCAGCCATCTCAGTCTCAGCTTCCATATAAACACGACCTTGAAAGGATTTATGGGAAAGGACAAGCATCTCATAAAACTGAACACTGAATAGTATTTGAGCTTGAATAGTGAATGGTTAATAGATAAGATAGAAACAGACAAAAAGAAGTGGCTGGAGACGATGTGTGTTATGTGTGTTACAGTTCAGATGCTTAAAGCTGTTTGCTTCGGCATTGACTAAAAGCTTTTGCCTAAACTCACTCATGGTAACAAACTAGAAATTGGTTCAAACTTTTTTTCATCCATGTTGGGATTTAAGATAACTATTAGAGCTTGTAGCATAGAAACTAAATCCACAGTCACTTCATGTTGTGTGACACAAGACCAACAGTTTTCTTATCCTCACTATCAGCACTAGCACTTTAATTAACATGAATTATTAAATCATTGTGTAATATCACATTAAAACATAACAAACACATATAGAGACCTGACCATTACACCAATATGTGTTTTTCCCCCAACATTTACCACAATGTTGAAAGAAGACAATAGTATTATAGCTCCACCAAGTTTACTTCACTGGAACTAAGGACAAATCTGATCCAGCATGACAACAACTTTGTACACAAAGTGACCTCTGATGAGCTCTGGAATTGGAGGTTCAGCAACAAACATATGCATATAACTTTTATATTCAGGTGTTTGCGAACAGTATAAGTAAGGTAAAAATGACAATAAACACCATTATTTGGCAGCTAATAAAACATAAGGATAATGATGAGGATTTAATCTAAAGGTTAAGCTTTTAAGATTTAGATTTAAGATTAAGATTTAATCTTAAGGTTTTTTATTCCGCTCGCCATGTTCATGCCACCTGACAGAAGCTAAACCCTCTACAGTCTATTGTTACTTCACTTTCTCGGGTAACAGTATCACTTCCTGAAGCGGATCTTGCATTGAGTCATTTGTAATCCATCATACAATGACATATAATTCAATGTAATTCCTTGTGACGTGCAGCACATTTCCAGTTATTTTTCCTTTGTGTTGGTTTGGTAGGCAGCAAGCCAGAATTAGCTACGTTAGCCATCTAGACACTTGCTAGCATTCAGTCAAACAGCTATTTACATTTACATTTGCGCCATTTAGCAGACGCCCTTATCCAAAGCGACGTACAAAAGTGCTTTGAGTCTATAGCAATGAATAAATCTACACTGGTACGCAAGATTACAAACTTAATATTAATATAACTCTTAAATTTTACAAACTTGGAAACTGCTAATTTAAGTGTTTCAGGAAGAGGAAGGTCTTCAATTGTCGCTTGAAGATAGTCAGGGACTCCGCTGTACGGACACCTAGGGGAAGTTCATTCCACCACATCGGTGCCAGAACAGAGAAGAGCCTTGAAGTATACATACCTCTTATTCTGAGAGAAGGTGGTACCAGTCGAGCAGTGCTGGAGGATCTCAGACAGCTTGGTGCAGTGCGAGATGTGATGAGGTCTCTGTTATTTAGTTAATGTTAGCAGTCTGGCAGTTTTTATGTTAAATATTTCATGTAAATTATCTAATATATATTATGTGCACTTATATAAGCACATAAGCACACAAGTTCTACTTCAGGTATTTTAACATAACAGGAAGTACTAGAGCTAGAAAGAGAGGGAGTGAATAAAAAAAAGATATGTTTCGACCTTAGACATTTTGTCCACCACCAAACAATGCTGGTATGTGAACTCTATCTCCTGACACAGCTTTTCATGACACTGAATGCTCCATGCTCTGACCAGGATAGAGTTTGGGTTATTTCAGGAGTCTCTCCTGTAGAAAGACTTTCATTGTGCTTTAAAGGATAAGCTGACCAAGCACTCTGGTCCATTTATTTTATTCTTTGAATGAATTTTAAGTACATCATAATATTATACTAAGAAATTAATATGGACGTATTTTATATATTTTATATGGAACTCAAATTTTAGATGAACAATGTAGAATTTATTAACAGTCACTGGCATACTGTGGTTGTTTTAAGACTGCCAGTGGTGCAGGACCACTATATACCCAGCCAAAATCGTGAGCAGACATGAGTGTCTCCAATCAAATCTACTGTAGAAGTTCTTGTTAATGTTTTGTACGCATGAAAAAACCCTAAAAATATACTTCATAACTATTTTATAAACTATTTTAGACATTTGACCTTGATGTGACCTTCACCCTTGATGTTTGAATCGATTCCCAAATTCAATTACTGCATCTGTTGGGTACAAAAATAATTCCATTCAATTCTATATTCAGTCAATCATTTTTAACGTAATACCCTTTACAAGATGCTAACGAGGCTGAATATTAAGTGTATGAATTTATTATGTCTCGCTCTGACTACAGTAATGCCCTTTCTTCTGGACTACCGTCATATGCTGTCCGACGTAATTTCTGATCGGCTAATGTTACTCCTTTTCTTTTTAACCTTCAGTTGCATCCCATATTGCATACAAAATTCTCCCGCTTACATTTAAGTCACTCCATGGTTTTGCTCTGTCCATTGTATCTAAGATACTTTCTCCTTATATTTCCACTCAATCCCCTCCATCTTCTGGGTGTAAACTACTTATTGTTCCTAGATTCTGTCTTTTATCAATAGGTGGCGCTTTCTCTGTTTTGGTACCTTATAGTGATGGTAAGATTCACCAATTCGCATCGATGTTTCTGCATAAAGGTTAACAAAGCGATGCATCGATTTTAAAATGTGTCTAAGCGAAAATCGGATCACACTGCATCGTAACAGGGGGTGAATCGTATCGCATCAGTAGCTGCTTCATAAGTATATTTAATGTATCGTATCGTTGGCTATTCATCGAGAGGCGAATCACCTCAGTTTAGTAGTTACGTACGTGTACACATTTAGCATGACCATATTTGGTGCAATTAAACAAAGTTTAAAACGAACAACTATGTAAATGTTAAAGAGGGCATCCTGTAGTTAACGGTACACACACAGAGAAACAAAAGAAAGTCAGACAGAGTTGCAGCGGGTGACTGAATTTATGTGTCGCAGCTTATGGATAAATGCAGAAGGGAGTTTTGATTGTGACAGCCAATTAGAGGATAAATTGAGACGGAGAGAGACGGATGGGAGACAGGTATTGCTCTATTTTTTTTCTTTTTCTCATTCTATTACTCACAGTTTTCTCTCGCTTTTTTGTATTACACACAGGTCCGTCTGTCTTCATTGCCAGATTCTGGATCTGTGTTGATCTAAATGAGGCAGAGGCTCAATGGTACAGCATAAGAAATCACTGAAAGCTTTCTCTTAAATAAAAAATAAAAAAAACAAGGGATGGAACAAAAACTATTCTTCATTGATATGTTTTTCTTCGTTTTATAATTTACCAAAAGCAGTCATTAATCTCATTTTAGCTCCAGGATGCACCTGGATTATGTAGATCATGCCTCAGAACTGCATTCATCTTGAAACACTCTCCTGTGCTCAGTCCAGACCCTTTTGATAACATTGTGCTCCAGTACCTCTGATTAAATGCACATAATCATCTTGTGAGTGAACAGCATCTAATTTCTCTCCACTGCTTCTCCTATTCTATCCATTCCAAGGCATCTAGAGGTTAAGCTCTAATTGTGTGCCACCTCTTGAAGATCTCGCACCTTCAACGAGAAGATACCAATCCTGTGAGTGTTTAGAGACATCTAGAAATGTTCCAGCTCTGGTGGAGCTCACTTAATAAAGATTTCAGACATTGGACTTTAAGGATAAACAACCTCCTAATCAATACTCAAAAAAACATTCTACATATTCTGTGTCTCCATCATTTACCATTTACAGGCTCTGCCATGAAGGAGTTGGAGTTGAATCTATAATGATCTCAGATGTTGAGCTGGTTTAGGAGTTGCTCAGGAGCTCCTGGTTCCACAACTACAACAGTCATAAGACTGTAGGAAGGACATAACTCATAATCACACTCATAATTGGTGCTCATATTTCTCACTCTCCGGTTTTTATAATGTTTTATTGGTTTATAATCACACATTTGGTGTCACCCAGATGACGATGGGTTCCTCTTTTAAGTCTGATTCCTCTCAAGGTTTCTTCCTCATACCATTTTTCTTGCCACAGTTGCCCCAGGCTTCATCATCAGACATAAACACACACACATTTAAATATAAGTGAACGTTGTTCTTACATTGTTTAAAGCTGCGTTAAGACAATGTCCATTGTAAAAAGCACTTTAGAAATAAGATCAAATTACAATTTTAATTGAATAGATTTCAAGCTGGGTTTCTCTGGAGGTTTCATTCTCACTCCGGCTGCCCCTTGTTTGCTCATCAGTGATAGATTTTGCATTATAACATAAGTTTGATTGTTTACTTATGACAGTAAATTGAATTTGAAACACTCACTAGACACGAAAAAAAACAAACTGTTTTCTCGAAGGACTCGGTTACAGTGAATAGAATAATGGGATTTCCTATTTCGAAAACAATTATACCCATGATCAATTTTGGGCCAAAACATGAGACCTCAATAGGCAGCTGTCTTCTGAACAGCCACACTTTCATTAAGTAATGAAATAATTAATTCTTTCATTGCCAGGACTATGCTGGAACACTAATTCAATAGTTCAGCTCAATACCCAGTTCAATGTGTGTCACAGTGTGAGTGTCGGAAATTCCACAGCCTGGAGTTGGAAGAAAATCAGAACCAGGTTTAAACAAAAGGAAAACTGCAGAATGAATTGAGCTGCAGTGTGTAGGCTGAATGAACAGACCTGCAGATTATATACCGCTTACTTCTGCCACCAAAGGTCATTGACAGCCTCATTAAAGCAGCAGTCTGGGAAAGTTGCGGGTGATGAACTTGCTAAAACAGAGAATATAAAAATACTATAGAAAAGGACTACTTGGGCTGATATGCTGCAAAGCCTGGTGCATTAGACGTGTGTAATCTGCTTCTTAGTCAGTATTAACTGCACCAACTGACCACAGAGAGACAGTTCTATGAGTCATATTTGTCTTTTCCATCTGAGCAGCTGATGAAGTGAGTTTGTGTGTGCGTGCGTGCGCATATGATTCGTTTGTCTGCGTGATTGCAAAATAATTAATATTTAATACATTTTATCAGCAGCTCATTACTAGAAAGTTGCCAAACTTTCTGCAGGCACCTGTCGCTACGCAAACGTAAGAACAGCAGAAAGCAGAGAAGAGCGACAGCCTGACAGATAAAGACGTAGAGAAAGAAAGACAGAGAGTGGGTGTGAGAGAGCGAGAGAGAGAGAGAGAGAGAGAGAGAGAGAGAGAGAGAGAGAGAGAGAGAGAGTAAGTGGGTGAGTATGTAAGAAAGCGAGACAGAAAGAGACAGAGTGTGAAAGACAGAGAGATCAAATGTAACCTCACCTTATTATTAGACACACACACACACACACACACACACACACACACACACACACACACACACACACACACACACACACACGCATCAACAAATAATGCAATACAATTTGATTTAGTTTTTATTTGTATAGTGATTTTAACAATGGACACGGTCTTAAAGCAGCTTTACAGAATGTATGAAGTGGAAATATTTAATGCAAATGGAAGTTTAGTGCCTATAAGTTTATACCCTATACGTTTGTCCCTAATGAGTGAGCCAGTGGAAACTCTGGCAAGAAAAAACTCCCTGAGATGCCATAAAGAAGAAACCTTGAGAAGAACCAGACTCAAAAAGGGAACCCATCCTTAAAGGGGACACACAGTAGCACACAGTTTTGTCCAATCACATGTTAATCTTGAGTACCGATAGAGTAGTATCGCATCCTTATATCTCCAAAGAGTCTTTAGTTTGATACATTTTTTTAAAATAAAAGATTACACTTCTTTCCAAAAACAGCCGAGCTCCTGGAGGCGTGTCCGTATGCAGAGCTAGATAGTTGTGTGCGCATGCTTTTGCGTCCCGATCGTCTGCGATCTGTAAAATCGCTATAAATAAAACAGGGACAAAAACTTTATCGTCTTAAATGAACTATGGCTAACAATCAGATTCAGTCATACAGAATTAGATCCTGAGTCTGAAAATGAACACCAAGAACAACAGCAGCAACGACTACAGCCGGACGTGTCTCTATAGTAAGTACTGAACATGGCTTTGGAGACATTCACCTCGATCAAGTCCTGTGCATTGCTGCCCACGACTTCTATAATCAAATGAAGCACGGTGATGGGAGTGCTCTTGCTCGCTTTTCTGGAAGAAATGCCCATACAAGAAATTCGGCCCCCTTTATGATGTCATGAAGAACCATACTGGAAAAAAATGATGGAGTGGATTTGTTTTTACAGAATAAATACATCCAAATGATACGGCTATCTATGGTTATGTTTAACATGAGAATCCTACTCTTTTTTTAAAAGTGTAAATACTTTAAAAGTCATGGAATAGCATTAGACCCCCCTTTAATTTTAGTCAAAATCCATCCTCATAGTTCTTGATAAGCAAGAGCAGCAAGGACACATAGAAAAGTAGGATGTCAGAATGTGGATTTTGTACACAAATATTTCATTGTAAACATGTAATTATAATTTGCTTTAAAACCTTAAAAACAAAATGTCTGATTTAGTTGCCCATTTTCGAAAAATCAGATGAAGAAATAAAAGTAGGTAATTACGGAAGGAATGAAGGAAGGAAACAAACACTTGTCGTGTAAATCCTCCTAATGGCTGCTATGGGCAAAGATTAAATACACAAAAGTAGTGGCTTTTTAATCATCTGTATTTTTTTTTTTACCTCTGTTTATGTGGCTGAGTAAATACGCATTTTTATTCTTTATCCAAAAGTGACTTCTAATTAAAAACAAATCTCTCCCTCCTCTCACTGAACCCATAATGCATTGCTCTGGCTGTCCCCTGCAGGATAATAGTGACTCGCTGAGCTGTCTCTTTTAATGACGCTCCACTTTGTTGTTTAACAGAACCCCCAGAAATCTCATTAGTTCTCATTTAATTGCTGGGGTTCTGCTCATTTGATGGCAGGGCTGAAAAAAAAAAGAGGAGAAATATTGATATAATCACAGACAGACATTCTGCCACACCCTTCCTGCTAACAAGCCTGCCCCCCTAATGCATTCTGGGTAATTAATCTTTCAAAATGTCTGAGTGCCACCTGTTAGGTCATCGATATTCACCCTGACGATTGTCTACTTATTAAAATGCTAAGCACCGAAGGTTCCGTCACCTCCGATATCGCTTTCATTATAGTCTCCTTTTAATGTCGAATGATTTTTCGCCTTACAAGCCTGGGGAGACAAAGAGACGCCATTAAAGTGGCTGTTTTTAAAACGGAGAAAGGATTTTCATTTATTCCAGTTTCACCACAGGCTTTTCAGGGGTGTCAGGGACTCATTAGTGAAGCTGGACACACACAAACTACCACACACACACACACACACACACGAAGTGAGAGAAAAAGAGAAGACATTACACCATTACTCATAAACCATGAGGCCTGACTAAGAGCAGAAGCTCAGAGCTTAATGAGACATTATGATACATTATAATACACATCACCTGCATGGCTTTTCTCACAGATTTAAAAAAAAAAGCAAAACAGTTTTGGTCACATGACTGCATGGATCCAACTTTATAAACAACTTCAGGGATTTTAAAGACGATTACGTATGTTCCTGCTGAATAATGACAGACCGGTACCGATGAGTCAGTGAAGCTAATCCTCTTTTCTTTCAAGTGAAATAGCATAAAAATGTGTGTGCACAGTCTTACTTAATAAAAACAAAAGGGTTCAAATGGATTATTGTTCACTTTCGTGCAACCAAGACAATTTCTTTAGTTTTAGTTTGCAAACTTAAGACTGCAAACGCTGACCAGGCATTTTACAACATTAAAACATTATGAGCAGTAAAGTGAATAACACTGATTATCTCTCATACATTCTCTCTCACCTGTTTCAAATTTGACGTGTTAAAAGCAGGAAAAATGGGCAAGCGTAAGAATGTGAGCGAGTTTCAAAGAAGCCAAATTGTGACAGCTAGATGACCAGATCAGATCATCTCCAAAACTGCAGCTCTTGTAGGTTGTTCCTAGTCTGCAGTGGTCAGTATCTATCAAGAGTAGTCCAAGAGAGGAACAGTGGTGAACCGGCGACAGGGTCGTGGGCAGCCGAGGCTCATTGATTCACGTGGGGAGCGAAGGCTGAACTGTGTGATCTGATCCAATAAACGAGCTCCTGTAGCTCAAACCGCTGAAGAAGTTAATGCTGTCAATGCTCGATAGGTCAGAACTGTTTTGGTGACCAACATAACATAAGGCAGGTGGTCATAATGTTATGCCTGATCAGTGTATAAAGGTGGATGAAGTACATTATTCGTGTACATGAGTAAAAGTACATGTGACTAGTAAAAAGTACCTTCACCTTAAAAGAACTCTCTTTTGAATTGCCTCAATTATGAAAAGTGCTACTCTACGAGAACTCAACGTGAATAATGGATGTAGGTCAGTGTTGCATTCTACTGCACATCAGACGTTTATACAGAAAGAGATTTCTATAGTTACAGAACCCATATTCCACACACACTCTCAGCTGAACCATGGTGTTCGGCTTATACTTTCACCACAGCTTCTCATTTAACACTTTTTATGTATTCACTTGAAAGTAGTGAGGAACGGTGTTTTTTACTGACATGCAGTAAAGTAAAATTACGATAATTCACATGATATTGAAGTCAACATTTCTTCAAAAGGTTCTTCTCTGAGACAGAGAGCTCATTTACATTTACAGCATTTGGCAAATGCCCTTAGCAAGGGCAACTGCCTTTTTTTTTTTTTTTTTTTTTACATTTATACAACTGAGCAACTATAAGGTTGAGAGTCTTTCTCAGGGGCCCTGTGATTTGAACTCACAACCTTCAGATCCAAAATCCAATGCCTTAACAGATACACCTTAACAGATACAGGTACTTAAAAAATGTACTAATGTACTAATGATTATGCATTGTTAATATTTTTCCACTTGTATCTAAAGCGACAGACAAGTCACAGAGTTTCCTTTCTGTCCCAGCAATCAGGTGTTAAACAAACTTCTACACAACAGCCGAGATCTTAAAGATTTCACGAAGCAGTAAGAGAACTGTGTTTCATTTTGTAAGTATATGGTTGTGTTCATGGGTCACACTAACCCCTCTCTAAAAGGTTTTGGCCTGCAGGTATTCACACCTTGACCTATTTTACTAGCATGAGGATAGTTTGCATGGAGGTCTGCAAAACGCTGTGAATATAAATGAAAGAAAAAAAAAGAATATACATAATTTTTTTTTACATGCATTGTAATTTTTGCATTAGAGGAGGCTACATGATTTGAATCTGAGATTTAGGGTAGTGTGTGTGTGTGTGTGTGTGTGTGTGTGTGTGTGTGTGTGTGTGTGTGTGTGTGTGTGTATAGATTACCGAGTTCTACCTGAGTATATTTTGGGTTCTGGATTTCTCTGCTATGCTTAAAAAATATGGGGTAGGGGGGGTAACTGGCTATTCTGAATTACCCCCAGGGGTTGTGTGCACTTGTGTCCTATGCATGATATTTTCCTACATAATGGGATGGGCTCTGGATCCAGCCGTACTGTGAGGAATGTAAGGGAAGGAGGTAAGGAAATCATACAGGAAGAAAAAAGGAAAGAGAAAAAGAATGAAAGAAAGAAAAAACAAACACCTTAACAACCTCAAGTGGCTGCTTTGTGCAATGATACAAAATTGTGAAAGGTAAATGACTTGCTTAAGAACCTAGAAATGCAACATGGAATGTTGGGATGTGAACTCACAACCTTTTCTTTATCCTTTATCAGTAGCCCAATGTTTTACACCACTGAAACAACACGTCCCTTAGTAAAGTAAAATAGGAAATGCTATTTCTCCATGTTTTGCTTCCATTATCCCCTTTGTCCACTATCCATTTGTCCCACTTTATTTCTCTCTCTCTCTCTCTCTCTCTCTCTCTCTCTCTCTCTCTCTCTCTCTCTCTCTCTCTCTCTTTCTTTTTCTCTCTCTCTTTGTCTCTCAACATGAGGAGTGTTTTCTCATAGAACCTCCTGGCAGCCTCTGGGTAATTGCAGATCAATTCTCAGAGCGGTCGTTTTTTTGCTCTGATTGAGCTGTTACAGAAAAAAAAGACACCCCTTTCAGTTGAACATGGTGTGTGTGTTCCAATCTGTCTGAACTGCAAAGAGGCTGAAAGCCAGTCATTCACTGTTAGGAGTAATGGAAGAAAATCTATATGAGCTAATAAAGCTAAACAAAATGTTACATAGCAAAGATAAGTGTGAGAATGTGTGTATAACAAACTTGTAACCTAATCGAATACACTGTGCAGGTACAGTAACAGATAATGTTTTCACAATCTAGCAGATAGAAATACAAGAGCTTATTGGAAAGCTTGAGAAGCAGGTAATATTTAGTGGTTTTATAGATAAACTTTCCTTCAGCTTCTCCCATTAGGGGTCGCCACAGCGGATCACACGCATGTTTGATTTGGCACATGTTTTTACGCTGGATGCCCTTCCTAACGCAACCCTCCCCATTTATCTGGGCTTGGGACAGGCACTGAGAGTGGCTGGGGTTGGTTCCCTGACTGGGGATCGAACCCGGGCCGCAACCTACATTTCTCTCATTCATAAAATTGAGTAGGGTTAAGGGCCTTGTGGCAGCTTAGTAGTGGTGGGATTTGAACTCAAGATCTTCTGATAAGTAGACCATCAGCTAAGCCACTGAGCTACAGTACCACAATACCCTGGTCAGATTCATTACTGAAGACTTTTAGTGGTTAAAGATAATTTTTTTCTGGAAAATATTCTATGTAGATTCACTTTATGTGGATAGACTTAAAAATTCTCATCTGAATAATTATTAAAGTTCAGAGGCGGTAATATTTACTTAATAATCAGTTTTAATAATTATTATTTTAATAATAGCCATTGTGTCACATAATAAGATGAAGGTGGATGCAAGTGCAGATAATTTAATTCTTATTGCAAATGTACTCAAAACAAAGAATCAAACAAAACTAGTATCCATATAAGAGACAAGAAAACCATAACCTGATTTTTGCAACTACAATCATGGAGGAACAATGCGAGACAATGTGGAACACAGAATCCAGAGCTTATATAGTGACACTAAATAGATGAAATAGGACACAGGTGTGGATGATAAATGTAACATGTGACTTGTAACTTGTGTTTTGTTTATTTATTTACTATTGTTTACATTTTACCTTCCTAATTTTATATCATCTATCTATCTATCTATCTATCTATCTATCTATCTATCTATCTATCTATCTATCTATCTATCTATCTATCCATCCATCCATCCATCCATCCATCCATCCAATTTATTTTTTCTTTTTACAAATATTATTACTTTTCAAATGCATGTTTTATTTGGTACTTTTAACTCTGGTGTTGTTTTTATTTATTTATTTATTTATTTATTTATTTATTTATTTATTTATTTTTCGCCTTCTGTATTTATGTGGTTATTTGATTGCTTCTTGTTTGTCTTCTATTACTTTGTACCCAAGTCATGCCAATAACCTTTCAATCTTTGAACCTTGAGAGTGTGTGTGTGTGTGTGTGTGTGTGTGTGTGTGTGTGTGTGTGAGAGAGAGAGAGAGAGAGAGAGAGAGAGAGAGAGAGAGAGAGAGAGAGAGAGAGAGAGAAATGGGGAGCCAATGCACTCAGTACCAGGTTTAAAAGTGCTTCTCATTAACATCTGCCACAACAAAACTCATCACATCTCCATTCAGGTGAACTGAAGATGACACAAAGGTTCAAAGGTTATTCCTACTGGATGAGCAAACCTCTAAAAGCCTCTTCTCTCTCTCTCTCTCTCTCTCTCTCTCTCTCTCTCTCTCTCTCTCTCTCTCAGTATCACTCTTGATATTCTACACCTGATCACCACCACCTCTAAACTCTACTGCACTAATTCACTGAATTAACCGATCATAAAACATAACCTGATTCAGCAACTATCATTTCATTCAGACGTTCATTCTACAAACTCAAATTAAGTTTATACACTTTGCACCAATAAAATGCACTTCTGAAGAGATAACTGCAAATCCAATAAGTCTTAATGGACACACAGAAAAACAACTTCACCTATTACAGTGTGTAAGCTGTTTATTTAGCTCTATTCATCTCCACTCTGCTAGAACAGTGTGTTGTGCCCTTTTATAATTTGTTGTATGAAGCAATTCACTCTCTCAAGGCATACACGGAAGAGGGATAATGAAATCACACACTTCAGAATAATTGGCATCCTTCTTAAAATTGAGCAATGTTGGATATACAAACTGGAATAACATGCTATGACATGTAGCAAAAATGTAAGAGGATTTTAAATTGACCATTTTAACAAAACATTTATACATTTATTAAATACAGGTATAAATATAATATTTTTTTTAATTGATTTTATTACTTATGTAAGTTATTTCTACTTAAAACATTTGACATTTAACAATTTAAAATTAATATTTACATAAATTTACATAAATTAACATTTAACAATTTAAAACATTTTGTAGTTTTCTTATTAAACCAATCATATGTTAATCATTTTTTTTTTTAAATGTTTTTGTATAATACTAAATGCTAAATAAATGACTATATTATAGACATTTCCACTTGCTAAGAGGTTATGTTTCATTCAAAATAATAGTATTAGAAATTAATGCACACATCTGATTAGTTAATTTTAGTGTAAAATTAGGACCATGATTTTGTTAGATGTTTTCTCAGGTCACAAACGAGGCCCGTGTTCACAGCCAGAACAATTGCAGCAACACTACTACCAACCCAGAATTACCTGATATTCAGAGATGTTGAAAAAACATACAAACTGCATGTTGTTTCCTCAAAGAGTAAATACCGAGCTGTGTAAAAATAGCCTTTTTATCATTTCTTCATCCTTCTATCAATTATCTACACTGAGGAAGATTGAGACAGTGTTCATAGACTTGCTTCAGCTAATACACAATACAGATGCCATCCTCTTTAAAGAAGAAATATTTCACACATTTCACAGAAGAACAAAAAACCCCCCTATAATACAGTTTCAGTGTTTCTCTGGGGTAAACACCTGCAATCTCAACAAAGTAATGATACACACCAGACACTTTCTTTTTTTTTTTTCCCATTGCATGCACCACAAATAGGAAAAAGCCTTTTTCTCCTCTTACCTTCATGTTTAACAGATAGATAGATGGATAGATAAAATCATATGTACAGGATAGATACATTTTTTTTTTTTTTTTTAGAATTAATGGTACCTTCATAAGTAACATTAAATGA
Source organism: Silurus lanzhouensis (assembly GCA_039877035.1). Classification (NCBI taxonomy): domain Eukaryota; kingdom Metazoa; phylum Chordata; class Actinopteri; order Siluriformes; family Siluridae; genus Silurus; species Silurus lanzhouensis. The sequence goes on along the minus strand of JBCEWE010002369.1, from coordinate 15,503,844 downwards.
AGTGTTACATGGAGGTTGTTCCTGTAACTTTGAAAAAGGTTGTAGATTTTTTTATTTTATTTTAGGAGATCATTCATATACAGTTATATACAGCATCTACACCATAATTTGATAATGAAAAAAATCATAAAAATAAAAAAATCATAAAAGCAAATAAATCATTAAATCATTAAGTGAGTAGAAATTAATTCATAAAATGTTTTTATGAACAGTGCAAATAATTCTGTGAATTAAGTGAACAGTCACATTTATTTATCTATAAAGATCCCCAAGCTGCACAAGAGCTCACATTGATCCAACCACAAACACAGTGTAACTGTCAGGCTGGAAGAACGAGCAGAAGCCGAAGTTCAACAGAACAAAGATGTGTTTAATGATGAAGGGAATGTAGATAAACCAAACCAGCCGTAAGCACGGAATCACAGAATGCACAGGCAAAGGGCAGTTCATAAGATATATCCACAGAGTAGAACCACAATGAAATAAGTCCTTGGTGATAATCCACAACGGGGCTCTTCCATAGAATGAGCAGTCAGATGGTCCAGTGACGTTCTCCAGACTAATCGGTAGAACGGACAGGGAGTGCTTGGAAGTGTGTGCTTATGTAGTGTGAGCTGATGAGAGTCAGGTGTGCATGATTAGTAGGACGAGGAGCTGCTAGGAGGAATGTGTGGGTTAAGTGAGGGTGTGGCTGGTGGATCCCTGACAGTAACATATTCAGCTTCACCAGGCTTAATTTGTTTAAGTGTTAGATTAGCATAATTACCATGTTTAGTTAGCAATAGCAATATTTAAATATCACATCTGAATGAGAGATACATTATTTACTCAGTGTAATTGCAGATCGTGTGACTGAGACGATAAACACAGCCTAGGCTTTCGAAAAAGTTGGTGCAATTACAAACAACGTTTCATAGAGCCAGGAAATGAATAAACGTCAAACAGAAACGACGCACGTGAAAGCATCTTAGGTTCTGCTCATGCGCAGTGCAGGAACGTAAGCGTTTCCAGACGTTTCACTGTGGATGAGCAACTTTTGGAAAACGATTGAAAACGATAGTGTAAAGGTAAAGCACTTTTAAACAGTTTTCAAATGAATCCAGATTAATGTAGATGTAGCCTTAGCATCCATGAAGACAGTGGATTGGGTCTGCCATGAGCAGTTTTGCATTAAAGCAAACTATTTGTTTTGTGGAAAAAAACACATATGTATAGAAAATGTTGACGTCCTAATACAATTTGTCCATAAAGGAAATATAAATGCGATATTGGAACATGGCCATCTGTCAGTTAGTCCTCATATTGCGCCCACGTACAAGTCTGATATTGAATCATCGCTCAACAAACATTCTGACCAGAATTCAATTCTTCATGTGTGTTCACATCTCTATCTGTATAACAGAGTGAGAGTTAAAAGCTCTGACCTGTCGCTAAACTGGATCGATTTTCCCAAATGTCTCCAGAAAGAGGAAATGCTGGAGATTATTTCTCACGGTTAAAATGGGATCATAATGAATGCACACTCACACCTCTGCTGTCTTCAGCTCTGACAGGACTTTGACTAAAATGTCATTTACCAAGCAGCAAAATGTAGATTCAATTTCAGTACGACACTTTCAGCTTAAATTGGTTGGAATGCTACCATTTTACATGCTAAAACTAAAGTGATGTCTCTGGGAGTGAGATTTTTGTACGGTGAAGAGCTATTTAAGGATTTTAGCCTGTTATCCTTGTTAAAGGCTCCTGAAAGAGGAGAATCAGGGTGTTTGAAGACAATGAAGAGTGTAAAAGAGAAACAAAAAGCACTGACAATACTGTGTAAGAGGTATGGAAATAGGTAAAGGACAGGTTTTAAAGAAACTGGACAGTGTTGAAAGTAAATAGGGGCGTTAAAATCAAACCGGGAATTTGACAGGTATAAATGGACGCCAGTCGAGAGACCGTTAACCAAGACGACAGACAACAGTGTTAAAACTGTGGTTTTCTTGGGAACGAAGGTGTAAAACCTGCGGATATCTACAGAACACTTCAGGCACAGTATAGTGATGAGACGTTTAGCCTCAGTAAACAATGGTGTGAACGTTTCAAAGATGGCTGTATGTTTTTTCAGTGATGATCTGGGTCATGGTGGTTTCCAGCCTACAGCAGTCATGTGAACATTCATGTATAATCGATGTGTAACCTGTTGTGAAATTGCACAAGAGACAAATCTTTTAGTGGGAACCATTAACTCAGTCATTCAGCAGCCTGTTCTAAGATGGTTCAGGCGTAATGACAAAACTTTCTATGCAGAATCTTTCCAGATGTTAGCTAAAGGCTGGGAGAAGTGTATAAATCTAGCAGTGGAGTACAGAAGGTCAAAAAATAACTGCAGTTTTCCACAATTTATTCTTTTATTTTATAAGCTCAGAAGTCTCAGTTTGACTTGAACACCCCTCGTGTGAATATGGTGTAATGATGTCACTAATTATTATAGGTTTTCAGAAAAGATTTTGAATAATAAAGTTCTATTTTTCTTCTATCTTTCAGTTTATTTCATGTTCAGCATTGTGGTGAATTATGAATCTACACTTGAAATGGTGGGCTTGAGTCAGGAATACACCCTGAATCAAATGCTTGGCCAACCACCAGCTCCAAGTCCACACCATCAGGAATTAATGCAGAGCTGGTCTACTGAAAGTTCTGTTTTTGAGATGTGGAAGAACTGGTCAAACACGCAGCAAGTTACTAATCAACATAGAGAGAGCCCTTAGTATTTTTTTTTCCGATTGGCGCTTGGTGGTATCTGTTTAGCACGAACATACAGTTCAGCATCAGTTCAACAGCAAACAAAACAATGAGAGGAGTAAATGATGGAGGTAACTCTTTACTCAAACTTGCCACAAATCCTGTGACCTTATTTGCACTATTTAATTTTTAATTAGGTGAAAAGAAGATTTTTGGCTCATGCTAATTTTATTAAATGTCAATTAGTGTTTGACTCATTAATATCATTCTATTAATAGAATGTTGTGCTGAGAGGAACATTAGAGTCTTTTCACATAAACTGAGTGTAATTAGTAAAAGTCTTGTGTTAAAAAAAGACACTAATAGCTATAATAAATCATAGTACTTTGGATTCTTAAGTACATTTGAAGGCAAATACAGTACATTCGTACTTTTCCTCACGTGAACATTTTAAGGGAGCACGTTTACTTGTACTGGAGTCATATTTTCACTTACGGTATCTCTACTTTAACTCAAGTGCATATTTTGAGTACTTCATCCACCAGTGCAGAAAAAACATACAGACCAGGAGACAAAAAATAAAACTCCACAAAGAGATCAGAGTTTAGAGCTCAGGTTACCATGTAAGGATTTTTAGGACAAGAATTATTAGAAACTGGTCATGGTCTAGTCGAGCGTACATGTACGCAACATGGCCAAGAGCAGTACACTCTTGGTACACAGCGAATGTCCAGTGAACAACCAGGCAGCCAGCAGAAAAAAAGCCTACCTAATTTAAATGGGATAACTTTGCTTAAATAAATAAGGATTCCTATATAACTATAAGACATCTTATATTATAAGACAAATTATATTAACAAGCTAAAAACCCTCCTCCAGACCAATTATTATATTAGACTAAAAGCTCTGATCACTGTATAGCATCAAATACTTGCTAAAATCAAATGTTCATGAAATCTCTTTATAAAAATTGGGCAATATTATTAGGCATGGTCATTTGTTAGATTATCTAACTTTGTTATATGTTTATTTTTTCCATTTTTAACCTTGTACTTGACTAAAAATAGTATAACACAGTATGCAGAGTTTAATTTGCTTACTGAATTACTGACAAAATAAGACAATTAACAAACAAACAGGTCCCCTGGTGGTCTAGTGGTTAAGATGCAGCGCTCTCCCCGCTGCGACCCGGGTTCGATTCCCGGTCAGGGAACCATCCCCAGCCACTCTCAGTGCCGGTCCCAAGCCCGGATAAATTGGGGAGGGTTGCGTTAGGAAGGGCATCCAGCGTAAAACATGTGCCAAATCAAACGTGCGGAGGATCCGCTGTGGCGACCCCTAACGGGAGAAGTCGAAAGAAAGTAACAAACAAACAAACAAAAAGACTAAACATTTGAAAATTTGTTTAAATAGTTTAATTGAAGGAATTGAGCAGGTAGTACTGGCCAGACGTTTCGCTAGTGTTCCTGGAATTAAGCTTCATCTGCTTGTGTTATAAAATACTAAATACTGAAATATTAATTCTGTGTACAATGGAAAGTAATCTCGAAATAAATAAAAAACAAGAATTACAGATGTAATTCTAAACGATATGTGTGTGTTTGGTTTTTATTATTATTATATTTTACAAACTCTTGTTGCACAATAGAATATGCCAATTATATGCTTATAGATCGCCACAAACAGACAGGATATATGGACTCTGGTCTTGACCTGGTTTGTGGTGAGTCAGAACTAAGAGTGTTAAGAGTAAAAGCAGACCTACTTCAGAGCTGTGCTGTATTTCACTGACAGGATAGAAATTTGGAAATTTCACTTCCACCTGTGAGGAGACACGACAAATCCGTCCTTTGTGTTGGGTTTAATGCAGGAGTCAGAAATCCTCTGACTTTAAAACAGCGCAGAGTTTCTCCACTTTGAAAAGCTTCAGCAGTGACAAATCTCTCATTTATAAGATGAAAGACGATCGGAAGCGAGCGAGTCTAATTCTGACCAGCTGAAATGACGAAGCGCTGGTGACTAATGGCTGAGATCAAAAACGTCTAAAATGCTTATATATATATATATATATATATATATATATATATATATATATATATATATATATATATATATACAGTACAGACCAAAAGTTTGGACACACCTGCTCATTCAAAGAGTTTTCTTTATTTTCATAACTATGAAAATTGTAGAGTCACACTGAAGGCATCAAAACTATGAATTAACACATGTGGAATTATATACATAACAAAAAAGTGAACTGAAAATATGTCATATTGTAGGTTCTTCAAAGTAGGCATCCAGAGAATGCCAAGAGTGTGCAAAGCAGTAATCTAAGCAAAAGGTGGCTACTTTGAAGAACCTACAACTTTATTATAATTCATCCGAAGTTTTTCTGTTCACTAAAAAGAAAAAACCATATAACCTTATCACACACACACACACACACACACACACACACACACACACACACACACACACACACACACACACACACACACACACACACACAGTACATATTTTATTCAAAATAGTTTTTCTGCACTTCACGTCATTGTTTCTGATTTCTAGACATCTTGAATGAGACTACAAGCAGGTTCACATCAGATCCATGTGGTTTTATCACAGAATGAGATCTCAGAAAACAGATTTCAGTGCACAGATGGAAGGATTGAATGTAAATACCCAGAAGAGTTAAACAGTCCTAAACAGCCTCCGCTAAAACCCAAAAAACAAACAAAAATCCCTGAGCAGCCTGCGTCTCTGAAACTTGACATGTTTAGTGAAGATGGATTTGTCCGGCAAACTCCTGAAGTTTTATCAAGCATTTATTTCTGCTTGTTTATTTTTCTTCGGCTCGTCTGTGCATGACTCTGAATCCTGAACGCACAACGGCGGACTTAATCACGGCATGGTATCATCATAAAAAAAAACTTAAAAACCTAAGATCATCTACACTAATGTGCAAGTATCAGTTTCATAAGCCATGACTGCAGGGAAAAGCTTCAGCTGCAGAATTAAAACACACCTACACACTTTTTTCCAGTGGAAGAATCTTCATGACAGAAGAGTTTGTGGTCTTTTAGAATTTTTCTCCAAAGAAATTATATGGCATTATATGGACAAAATTATTGGGACACCTGTTTCTCAAACTGTTACCACAAAGTTGTAGGCACACAACCATATAGGAGGTATTTGAATGTGGTAGGATGGAATTTTTCCTTCACTTGAACTAAGACCCACAGCTGCATGATTATGCCCCTGTGCACAAAGCCAGCTCTATGAAGATATGGTTTACATGGGTTGGAGTGGAAGATCTTTAGTGGCCTGCAACAGGAGCTCGAGCCTCAACCCTATTGAACACCATTTGGATAAATGTGAACACTGACTGCATCCAAGGCCTCCTCACATCACCTACATCAGTACCTGACTTTACTACAGTGGAACCCGGTTATCTCGCCCTCGGTTACCTCGACAACCCTATTAAGTCAACGTTTTTGAAGTGGAACCGCCAAATTCTCGCTTTTTCTAAGCATTTTTTATCGGTTATGTCGAGAATCCGCGGTGCGCTTTGGGAAGAAAAGAGCAGCCGTTGAGAGAGTGCCGGTGGGAAGGCACGTACCGGGATACACATGAGTGATAACAACGACCGCCGTGAACCAACATATACCAACAATAACGGACAGTGAGAGTGTGGAAGTTTAAATAGGAGCTGGTGATGATGATAAACGAGCACCATATGTGCGCGATTGAAGCCGAGAGCTTCAGAGAAAGCGGCCGAGAAAACACCTGACACGCTGAAGGGGGCCGAAGGGGGCGTGGCAGGTGGATTCCTGACAGATAAACATGTACTGTATGTATTTTTATAGCATGCCTTCATTAAACAAATCGCAGCAACGGTGTTGTGTAAAAAACCCTCCAAAAACATGTGCATGCACATTCTCATTTATTAACGCACATCATGTACATAAAGAAATTTCAAGCACGTTAATATACTGCCGCCATTTTGATTTTCGTTTATCTCAATCATCGGTTACCTCGATGCTTTTTGGCGACCCCCTAGGACATCGACATAACCGGGTTCCACTGTACTAAAATCTAGTGTAACATCTCAGAAACGTGGAGGTTATTATAACAGTAAATGAGAACTAAATGTGAAATGGAATGTTAAGAGCACATAACCTTCAGGCCAGGTGTCCACAAACTTTTGTCCATATAGTGCACAATTCTTTTCTCCATACCAGTAACATAATTTATTATTTATCGGTTGAGCATCAGTGAGTCACAGAGGTGCTGCATATCCTCATCCTCCTGTCAGCAGAGGAACTTTCCAACAGTTGACAGCTTGTTATGGCTTCATCTTTTGTCCCTCCAGATCAGGCCTGACCCCCTCCACCCACACACACACCCACACACCCACACACACACACACACACACACACACACACACACACACACACACACACACACACACACCTCCAGAGAGACAGGATTCACCCACTCCTCCAATCTATTGTCCTCAATCGAATACCACATGCCAAACGCCGAACATCTTTAAAAAAAGTTTCAGGCTGCAGGAGACCTTCACTCACCCGTACACACATACACACGCATATATATATATATATATATATATATATATATATATATATATATATATATATATATATATATATATATATGCTGTAATTTCTGGATTATTAAGCGCACCCAAATATAAGCCGCACCCACTGAATTTTACAAAGATTTTTATTTTGAACATAAATAAGCCGCACCTGTCTACACTAAAACTAATGAACTTTACACAGGCTTTAACAAAAGACAGTGTCTGTTACACGGCTTGTATCTAAACAGTAGCCTACCAAGAAAGTCTTTGTTTACTGTCTTCCTCCTTCCTTTCACAACTATTTCTCTCGGGAGTTTTCTTTTGGCATCGTCGTGAGTTTAAAAATCACCATCTGTGAAGCTTTTCTCCCGATGCCGTGCAGCTCAGAACACAGGTAAAGTGTTTTTTCATGCCCGGTTGTTTTCAGCGTGTTGAATGATTCACAATTTCTGTAGACAGTCCGAGTGAGCGGCAGGTCAGACTTCAGAGGAACATCATCCATATTTATGATGTGGTGCGGCCCGATTCAGTGGGAGCGCATCTGATTTAATATAAAGAGTTTCATTGGTTCACTTGAACCCGTTCCGCAATTTCATTGGTCTAATGTTATGGGGCTCCGGGAAAAACCCAGAAAAATCCATATATTAGCTGGTTCATTGTTTAAGCCGCGGGGTTCAAAGATTTGGAATCGCCTTTAAGAACAGTCCTATCACAATACTACGGAGACCGAGGCCTGTCTTGAGAGTCAGATAGAATACAGATTAACATGGCAGAGGTAGAGCTGCATCTTCCGAAAGCCAGAACAGGAAAAAAAACGTCTGGTTTTATTTCTTCATTTTTTTTTTGCACTACAAAATGTCTGGTTGTGAAAGGGCCATGCATTAGAAGTCAGAAGGCTTAAGAAAATTTAGTCTGTCGCAACCAAAAAAAAAAATCTAACTATCAGTACCATACTGAATTGCATAGAATCATATTTGTGTCGAATCGAAATTGGATCGCACTGCATCATAATAAGAGTGAATCGTATTGCTTGTAAGCAGCTTCATATGTACCTTTAATGTATCATAGACCATGCAATAATGTATATACACACACACACACACACACACACACACACACACACACACACACACACACACACACACACCGGTGCCACCTGCTTGGGGAGAGGCCGTAGCCGCTTGCTGTCTGTCTGCCGACTGTCCAGTGATGGAGATGGGCAATTATTTTCGTGGCCCACACGTGTGTGTGTGTGTGTGTGTGTGTGTGTGTGTATAATATATATACACACACACACACACACACACACACACACACACACACACACACACACACACACACACGCACACACACAAAGAATTTGAGCATTCCTTTAATTCCCTCAGCCTTTGCTGTGTGAAGGTGTGTTAGGGATTAAGGGAGTCGTCTTTTCTCTCCCTGTGCTGACAAATGGGATTTGCATGTGTTGCATCCTCTTTCACTCAGTTCGTTTCGCTCGGTTTCTCATCTGGCTCCCTAAGAGAGGAGAGGAGATGCCTTACATGCGATGCAGTCTACGAAAACGCATTACATGTTGCCTTGGCTGAATCCTGATGAAAAAAAGTAAAAAAAATCTGGTTCTGCGCAAAATGTTTTTCTGCTTAGAACATACTTTGATGCCTCAGCTTTAAGCAAATTATAGAAATATAAACATATTTTTTTCCCAAAATGTTGCGGACATGTTAACTTTTTCGGCTTCGGCTTTCTGAAAATCGTGTAAGGAAGTCGGGCGTAACAAACGCAGCAGATGTCTGAAATCTTGCTCGGTGTGATTTCCTCACACAGTGATTGATCACATTGTTGAATAGCTGCATGCCATAACAAACCTGCCAAGTCCAATCAATGCATTTTGAAATCAGACATTCACTGTTGTATGTGATGCTCCTACACACTGGAGCCACAATACAGATACATATTTCAGCTCAAAAGTACATACATATATATATATATATAGTCAAAACTGACAAGATTTCACCCTGTAAAAGGTTTTTCCTGGCTGCCACATATATATCGCACCATGACACGTTTCCTACATCTCTTTGTTTTGCGGATCTGTCCTTCGTCTGCAGGGAGATGGTGTGAAAGCGAGTACGCGATTGAACTATGCGTTGTGTATTCATTCCACAGAGAAACAGAACCGGAAAACAGACAGAACACAAAGAAAAAAACTGTGACTGAGGAAATGATTTCCCATCATTCTTCAGCAAAGATGCATCAGGAGTCCCATTATCCCTTCAGTCATTATCACAACTTTGAGTTTAATTAACCAAAGTGACTTACAGCTGACCCAGAATCGGGCTTAATCTCAGAGTTTGTTCATTCGAGAGCAAACAGCGAAACACATGCTGGAGAAAGATGGATGAAGAAAATGTTATAAATCAAATAGCAGGGCAACAGTAGAGGGGATGTGTCTGAAGCAGCTCATCCACACGTCAGCATTATAACAAGTTACACTCCATCTACTCACATATTTCTCACTGCATCAGACTGATTTTGATTCCTCTTGAATTTTAATGAATATTTATGAAGCCATAAGGCCTTGGTGTTGGCCAGCTTGTCACACTGTATATAACAAGCTGTATGTGACTGTATGTGTGGTATGTACACCCACCAGGCATAGCTATATGACCACCTGCCTAATATTGTGTTGGTCCCCTTCTGCTGCCAAAACAGTTCTGTCTCATTGAGCATTAACAGCATTAACTTCTTCAGCAATTTGAGCTACAGGAGCTCGTCTGTTAAATCGGACCACACGGACCAGACTTCGCTCCCCATGTGCATCAGTGATCCTCAGCTGCCCAAAACCCTGTCGTTTACCACTGTTCCTTCCTTAGAGCAATTTTGATAGATTCTGACCACTGCAGACTGGGATCATCCCACAAGAGCTGCAGTTTTGGAGATCGTCACAATTTGTGAAATCCACTCAAAGCTCGCCCATTTTTCCTGCTTCTTACACGGCAACTTTGAGAACAAAATGTTCACTTGTGCATAATAAATATATCCCACTTACTAACAGGTGCCATGATGATCCAGTGTTATTTAGTTCACTGGTCATGTTAATGTTATGCCTGATCGGTGTGTGTCTATAAGTATGTTTTTGTGTGTGTCTCAGTTCAACAGCAGCAAGGAAATGAAGTTAGAACACAGTGCCTGACCTGGTCCCTGCTGCTGCACCATGTCTGACAGGTCCTGTAGATGGATGAAGAGTATCAAACCTCCAGCTCCAAACAGCAAAACAAACCAGAAGGAGCAAGAGATCTTCAGCCGGGACCCACGCATGGACCCCCATCTTGACCTTCGCCTTCCTTTTATAGCCTGCAGCACTTTACAGTCTGGCCACAGCATCTCACTTTATACTGAGAGAGAGAGAGAGAGAGAGAGAGAGAGAGAGAGAGAGAGAGAGAGAGAGAGAGAGAAGGAGAGAGAGAAGGTGGTTTAAAAAAAAGAAGGAAAGAAACACATTAAACAAATGATCTGACAAAATTGATAATAGGACCAAAATAATTTGTGGGGGGAGGGGGGGGTTGTGTAAGTATTTTTGAAGGCAAATACTTTTTATTTTAAAGGAGTAATATTTTACCTTGTGTATCTCTACATTTACTCAAGTATATGGATTTCATTAGTCATCTTACTTCTGGTGAAACTTTGCATTTTATATCTTGAAATGATTTACAACAATTTTATACGATTTATAAGTAAAATATAAACATGAGTCCAATTACGTTTAATGTTATTGTTGCTGTCATTCACTGCGAGTGTGAACCCTCTGATCTCTTTACACACTATAAGCACTTTCTCATCACAGTTTCACTTCTCTATATTTTCTAAAGAGAAACACATCATCCAGCGCTCGACAGAGAATGCAGGAATCATCAGTATGACTACAGGGGTAACAAAAAGAAATCGCTCCACCATCTGTGGAAAAAAAAGTCAGTCGGGAGGAAAATTCCCCTTCGCTTCCTGCTGCATTGTGGGTGTTCTAATCTGTTTAATGCAAGTACAGAGTGAATGCTGCTGATGTCGTGTGTAGCGTAGACATTATGGAGTGACCGGTCAGTCAGTCAATCCGGAAGCAGGTTTTTAAACACACAGTTAAAGAAAATGATCTCTATTTTGGTTGATGTCAGTATGAAAAATCAGATCACTTACTCAGTAGCCGACATTCTGCCCAAGACATTGGTCTTGACACAAATATTACACCAGGCAAAACCATTAGAAGAAAGATAAGCACCAGTGTTCATATTAAACATAATTAAAAGTGCACTATAGTCAACATAGATGGAGTTTCCCCAAACAAGACCTCAGAGTGAATTTATTCAGGAAAGAGCATGTTCAGTGTCCTGCATCCTCTCCTATTTAACATAGATCTTTGTGCTTTTGGAAATTTGGCTGCGAGTTTAAGAACTGCTTTGGTAGCTTTGTGTTTGGTAGCAAAGATTCAAATCACAAAAAATCCTAGAAAAACATTTGCCTTAATGCTCCCTTTCCACATAGACTCCTAATCTATGGACAAGGTTTAAGCAGTGCACTGTGACAAAGCAAAAAAAATTTATATAAACATATCCCTAAATGCTAGACTGCCTGGTTTTCAGGACATCCATGAATACATTCCAGCTAGTCAGAATGAGATACTGAGAAAACTGTTTCTTTGGAAGCAGTTGCTGAGGCCGCACCTGTACTTAGTTTAGGTTTTGGAACATCAGACATGCTGCATTCGGCCAACCAGGCCTGCATCTGTATTGGTATGTGTGCGTTTAATGTAGGTAGAGCAATACATTAGCCAGTTCCTCTGCAGCCTTGACAGGCCATTGATTGTATAATAGAGGCAGAATTTGTTGACCTGGCTGTGGAATTGACTATGAAGCGAGTCTGCATCAATCACATTAATCCATTTTAATAGTGCCTGAACATACATTTAGAACAATCTGACCCCTGAAGGGATGTGAAAATCTAATTAAATTAAGGAGAGAAATTCAAAGAAATACAAAACAATTATATTCAATGCACCATGTTTCACTCAGGTTTCAAAGGGAATATACACCTCGCATTTCTAATTGTACATTAAATCTATACAACACTCTAATCCTAAAGAAATAGCAATTAATAATAACATTATACAATATCTTGTATCACTTCAGTTTTCTGTTTTCCAGTTTTTTTTCCTTTCCCTATATTGTTATTTCTTCCTGTTCCTGTCGCCAATGTTGTAATGAATACATCTCAATGGTTACTTGTGGCTACTGTCCAAGCAATAACCTCTTAATTGCACTGTGTGGTTATGTGTAACACGTGCTCACTCATCTCTCAGTAATTTATTTTCCAGACTATTTAACAGTCTGATTGAATACAACACTGCTGGGAGAAACCTGCTGTTACATTTATTACACAAGTTTATCATGTCTACTATTGCAATTACTGCTTTTAATCCGATAAATGAAATTCATTTTCTGTTGGTACAGGCGCTTATAACTCCTGCCGTGACTCATTACTGTGTTTGAGTGAACATCTTTAGAGATGTGGGATGCAGAATAATTCCATAATCATCACACCTTGCTGAATATACACACAGAGTTCATTACTCAACACTGCGACAGTGCTACAGTGGGAATTTTAACATCCCTGAGACTGCATGAGAAAGAAACTGAGGTTGTAACACTACCTTTCATACTATTACAACCTGGAAGTGATATGGACTTGATTACAAAAGTAAAAGATGGAATAATATTACGTATTCAAATCTGTTACTGTGAAAAGTCCTATTACTTATTAGTTCTTTCAATATAACAATCATTTACAGATCTGGTAACATGCTACATAATGATATAAATTATCAGTGGTGTAAAGTATTGAGTAAATGGTTTTCGTTAATCTACTATCAAAGATACTCAACGAGCTGCGTCGAAAACGCTTTGGGAATGCCTCGCATTGTTCACACTGAATCACGTGTAAAATCCAGCCAATAGGCAAGTCGTGATGTCATTGGTGGGCGACGTTGCGTAAACCAGGAAGCTACAAAACGGGTGAGTGATGGTAGCGATATTAGCTTCTTTTTGTTCAGGTAAGCGCTTTGTGTATGAATCTGTGCAGCTATATGCTTTAAATGCAAGCAGAATTACGACTGCGTGTTCCTTCTTGCCCTGCTTCAATTGGGGCGGGGGGGTGGGGGGGTGTTGTTTGCTTAGCTTAGAAGCATGCTTAGCTCTCGAGGGAGTCAACTGTTAGTATTTTTAGCCGTGTGGCTATGCACTCCTGGAGAGCGCTCCCCCTCGCGGTTTAGGTCCTGCTGTTGCCGAGGCGAAGTGGTGCCAAAGGTCACGGGGCTCGGAGGCCGACCAAACAGAAGGCATGGAGATGGATGAGTCCTTTCTAGCCTCTCCTGCTGGGCCGAGCTCCAGTTCCCCGGGGAAAGCGCCAGCTTCGGCGGTTCCTTCTTCCAAGCCGAACAATTAGGAGTTACATAGGGTACTGCGTGGGCCGTCAGTCAGTCCATGTCAGCTCTAGTAGCCACAGAAAGGCTTTTGTGGCTCACTCTGTAAGTGGAGATTCCCGACAGGGACAGGGCTTTCCTTCTGAATGCCCTAGTGGCTCCTCCTGGCCTGTTCAGGTGACGCTGTAGGTAATTCTGGCAGGTTCAGGAGACCACGGCAGCATTTCAGTGGTACTTCCCTGCTGCTATCACAAGGCTGCTCGGTGGGCACAACCCCAGCCTGGGCAGCGCGAAGCCCAAAAGCAGAGCGTTGCCACTCGGACCAGATTCCCCTAAAAGATTTCCTGGCAGATTGGGAAGGCGTGCCAGACTTATCTCGGTGGGTCCTGCACACAGTAGAGAGGGGCTACTCGATTCAGTTCGGGTCCTCTCCTCCCCGGTACAACGGTGGGACCATGGTGGGACACAAGCAGGCTCTGGTCCTAGAACAGGAAGTGCACACCCTCCTAAGGAAAGAGGCCATCGAGGTGGTTCAGGCTACTATAGCCAGTACTTCGTTGTTCCGAAAAAGGATGGCAGAATGTGGCACGGAATCTCTCACGGGGTGGGGAGCGGTCATGAGTGGCCGCTCCGCCCAAGGTTGGTGGGACAAGTCACATCTCTCATGGGACATAAACTGCCTGGAGATCATGGCCGTGTTCTTGGCACTGGAACACTTCCTCTGAGACCTAAGAGGTCGCCACATGTTGGTCCTTATGGACAACATGTCGGTGGTCTCGTACATGAACCACCAGGGGGAGTCTCCGGTCTCGCCCCCTGCAGATCCTCCTATGGTCCGAGGGGAAACTCCTCTTGCTGAGAGCAGTTTACATCCCGGGCTGGTTGAATTGGAGCTTTCAAGGCAAGGGCTGAGGCCCGGGGAATGGAGACTCCACCCCGAGGTGGTGGAGCAGATATGGCAGAGATATTACAGAGCCCAGGTGGATCTGTTTGCGACTCAGGAGACTTAGCACTGTCCCTTCTGTTTCTCTCTCTCTACGGCCTGGTCCGTTGAAGTTCCTTTTCAGGACATTGTAAAGCTGCTGGCTGGTTCACCCTGCTAGTCCACTTCCCGCTCCTCTAAAAGGGAACGTCACTAAGTTACGTATGTATCCCTAGTTCCCCAAGGGAACGAGAGCTGCGTCAATGAGCCATACTCCCTGCATCCCTGTAGCGGTTACCTTCTCCTTTTTCAGAAGCAAATATAGCTACCATCGCTCACCCATTTTGTAGCTTCCTGGTTTACGCGACGTCGCCCGCCATTGACCTCTGGACTCAGAGCGTAAACAATGTGAGCCGTTCCCAAAGAGTTTTCGACGCAGCTCTCGTTCCCTCAGGGAACTAGGGTTCAATACGTAACCTAGTGACGATTTTATTGTACTCTGCACAGATTCAACCCCCCTCCGTTCTTTTATTTTGAACATACAGCTCCAGTATTGGGATAATTAGCTTAAAACATCACAATAATTCAATTGTTTATATTTCTTTTCCATAAAATTGTCTGTCACAATAGAGTGCAAAGCTGTTTTAGAATCACGACTAAAAGCACAACGTAGAACATGCTCTGCATTTTTTTAATCCAGTAATGCCAGAAATAGGGTGGTGTTCAAAATATCTAGGTTATGTATTCAGAACACATGCAATACACTTTGCAGTTTCTAGCCAACATGAAGTAGAGCTCCCTTTTCCACAGAGTTAGTTTGTCTGTCTCCTAGTTTTATATATATATATATATATATATATATATATATATATATATATATATATATATATATATATATATATATATACAGTGCCCTCCACAATTATTGGCACCCCTGTTTAAGATGTGGTCGTGGACTTCTAAAAATTCTCCTTTTTTTTAAAACAACATAGAACCCAAATGCAAAAAAAGAGAAAAATCCAACCTTTCATTTAAGTACATAACTTTGGTGGTAAAAAAAATCATACATTTAGAAAGAAAAAAAAAAACTTGAAATCATGTGTCCCACAATTATTGGCACCCCTAACAATTCCTCTGAAAAATTTAATTGTTTTTTTTTTTTTATATATTTTTCTGTAGTTGCTAAGGTTGGTCAGGGTATCTATGGACTTTTAATTAGTAATTCATGATTTCCTGTTTCCCTGGGGTATAAATATGACGTGACACAGAGGCCTAATTCTCTTACCCATTTGTCAACATGGCAAAGACAAGAGAACACACCATTCAAGTAAGGCAGATGTGTGTCGACCTTCATAAGTCAGGCAATGGCTACAAGAAAATAGCCACTCGCCTTAACTTGCCGGTATCTACAGTCAGAGGAATCATTAAGAAGTTTAAAACAACTGGAACAGTGACAAACAAGGCTGGAGGAGGTCCCAAGGTCGCTCTCTACATGCCAACAAGCTGTTTGGGAGGCATGCAAGGAAAAAGCCTTTTCTCACTAACACTCACAAACGTAAACGTCTGGAGTTTGCTAAGCGGTACTGGGACTTCAACTGGGATCGTGTGCTTTGGTCAGATGAGACTAAGATTGAGCTTTTTGGCAACAAACACTCTAAGTGGGTCTGGCGTAAAACAAAAGATGAGTATGCCGAAAAGCACCTCATGCCCACCGTGAAGTATGGTGGAGGATCTGTGATGCTGTGGGCCTGTTTCTCTTCCAAAGGCCCTGGGAACCTTGTTAGGGTGCATGGCATTATGAACGCTTTGAAGTACCAGGATATTTTAAATAAAAACCTGATGGCCTCTGCCAGAAAGCTGAAGATGGGTCGTCATTGGGTCTTTCAGCAGGATAATGATCCAAAACATGTGGCAAAATCTACACAAAAGTGGTTCAGCAGTCACAAACTCAAGGTCCTCCCATGGCCATCTCAGTCCCCAGACCTCAACCCAATCGGAAACCTGTGGGGCGAACTAAAGAGAAGAGTGCATAAGAGAGGACCCAGGACACTGGATGATCTAGAAAGATTGTGCAAAGAAGAATGGTCAAAAATCCCTCTCTCTGTGTTCTCCAATCTTGTGAAATGTTATAGGAGGAGATTAAGTGCTGTCTTGTTGGCAAAAGGGGGTTGTACAAAGTATTAACATCAGGGGTGCCAATAATTGTGGCACACATGATTTCAAGTTTTTTTTTTTCTAAATGTGTGATTTTTTTACCACCAAAGTAATGTACTTAAATAAAAGGTTGGATTTTTCTCTTTTTTTGCATTTGGGTTCTATGTTGTTTAAAAAAAAGGAGAATTTTTTGAAGTCCACGACCACATCTTAAACAGGGGTGCCAATAATTGTGGAGGGCACTGTATATATATATATATATATATATATATATATATATATATATATATATATATATATTGTTTCTCTCCATGTCTCTGCTGTGCTCTGAATATAGGTGCTCTCATCTCTGTATTGAAATTGGACAACAATCATTTGACGTGTCCAAATAAGGAAACTGACTGTGGCTTAATTTTTTTTTACATTGTTTCTTCAAAGAGACTAGTGGTGGTGTATTCTTATTTCCAGGGAAAATTAGCATCTATGCTTGTAAAACCAGAGAGGACATCTCAATATAAAAATATATATGAAATATTCTCACTTCTTTGGCATTCAGTTGTGATCACCTTTTCTACTGCTCCCATTTCACCTTGCTCATGTTCCCACTGCTGCACTATAATGCTGTGTGATTTCCACAGAGCGATTTCCAGGCCACTGATGGATTTCTCAATTCTGATAGCAACTGAGAAAACTTTGTGCCCAGAAATGTAAGAAATATATCAGATTATATCCTAAATAATATCCCAAGTATGTTCATTTTATCTTTTTAACCAGATAAATAAAAACGTGTCACAAAAAACAGAAGACAGAGGTATTTGGTATTCAAGAAGCAAAAACAATGCAAAAAAATATGATAATAATATAGAGCCACAAATCAATAGTGCTGTGTAAAATGCAATACATTATATTTTATATTGCCCTTGTATAGCTCATAAGCAAAAAAACAATAAAATCTATATTTGGTGTGACCACTCTATGCCAACAAAACAGCGGGTACACATGCACACAGTTTTTAATGGAACTCAGTAAGTAGGTTTTTCCAAACATCTTGGAGAACTAACCATAGAGCTTCTGTGGGTATAGGCTGCCTCAAATCCATCTGTCTCTTCATGTAATCCCATACAAACTTGATTTTGTTGATATCAGTAATCTGTGGAGACTAAAACCATAATCTTCTAGGACTCTTTGTTCATTTTTACTTTAAAGATAATTTGTAATGACACTGGCTGTATGTTTGGGTTTATTGTATTTCTGCAGAAAAAATTTCAGGCCAATCAGATGCCTTCCTGTTTTTATTTTATGATGGATATGTATCTGCCTGTATTTTGTAGAATTGAGGACATAATTAATCCTGACCAAATCTCCAACTCGATTTGCAGAAATGCAGCCCCAAACTTGCAAGGAACTTCCACAATGCTTTACTGCTGCCTGCAGACACTTATTATTGTACCGCTCTCCAGCCTTTTGGAATACAATGGGTTTTTCTTTCTGCAGCCAAATATTTTAGATTTTGACATCAGTCAAAAGCACCTGCTGCCATTTTCTGCACCCTAGTTCTTATGTTTTCATGCATAGTTTAGTCACTTAGCCTTGTTTCCATGTTGGATATATGGGTTTTTGGCTGCAATTCTCCCATGAAGTCCTTTTCTGGCCAAACTTCTCCAGAGAGTAAAAGGGTGTAGCTAGGTCCCAGTGAGAGATGAGAGAGATCAGCTAAACAGTGTTGAGGAGTGTGTAAAGGACATTAGACAGTGGATGCTTAATAACTTTCTTCTGCTCAACTCAGATAAGACGGAAGTACTTTTACTAGGACCACATGCAGCTAGAAGCAAACTTTCTGATTACGTAGCATCTCTGGATGGTGTTTCTGTTTCAGCATGTACGGCTGTCAAAGACCTTGGTGTGATTATTGACCCGAGTCTTTCCTTTGAGTCTCACGTGAATAATATCACCAGGATCGCCTTCTTTCACCTAAGAAATATTGCTAAAATTAGAAATATGATGTCGTTACAGGATGCAGAAAAACTAGTTCATGCTTTTGTTACTTCTAGATTGGACTACTGTAACGCTTTACTGTCTGGGTGTGCGAGTAAGTGCATAAATAAGCTTCAGTTAGTCCAGAATGCAGCAGCAAGGGTCCTCACTAGATCTAGGAAATACGACCACATCACCCCTGTTTTAATCAGTCTACACTGGCTCCCAATCAAATCTCGCATTGATTATAAAATATTACTACTGACGTATAAAGCACTTAACGGTCTCGCACCGCAGTATCTGAGTGAACTTTTGTACCAGTATGATCCTCCACGCCTACTTAGATCAAAAGGTGCTGGCTATCTGTTGGTTCCTCAAATAATGAAGACTACCGCAGGGGGCAGATCTTTCTCTTATAAAGCCCCACAGTTATGGAACAGCCTTCCAATCAGTGTTCGGGACTCAGACACAGTCTCAGTGTTCAAGTCGAGGTTGAAAACTTCAGTAGATTTTTTTT
Source organism: Silurus lanzhouensis (assembly GCA_039877035.1). Taxonomy (NCBI): domain Eukaryota; kingdom Metazoa; phylum Chordata; class Actinopteri; order Siluriformes; family Siluridae; genus Silurus; species Silurus lanzhouensis. Next base: position 15,484,478 of record JBCEWE010002369.1, on the reverse strand, counting down.
CTTAGGTAAAGGCTCAGATCTGGAGGGAGCATGGATATAGAGTGTTTGGTGAACTGGTATATTTGTATGCTGTCGTCCCCTCACATTCACACGTTCACTCAGGTTTGTTGACGGTGGTGTGGTGGGTCGTCTCTTATCCCAGAGATCCCTCATGTCTGTGTTTCCTTCTGGTTCTCCCTTTTAGTTATGCTGCCATAGCGAGTCTTGCCGGAGTCCAAACTGCACAGTGACATTAACTTTCATACACCAATAGTTACACTTAATAATCCATATCCTTCTCTAACCGTCACTCTCCCTCTCTCTCTCTCTCTCTCTCTCTCTCTCTCTCTCTCTCTCTCTCTCTCTCTCGATCAAGTTAAACATGCTCCTGAGGCTCCAGTGACCACTGTTCCTGCCCTTCTACCCTCCGTGGATCTTCACACTTCTGTGCAGCTTGGGACGGTATCTCATCAACACCTTGGGTGGTTCCATGAAATTCCGGAGTAGAACGGGTGCTTTGAGGATGGATTGGACTGTAGTTGGTGTCGGCGGTCTGCTGCACTGACTTGGGAGTGCAGTTTGCTTCTGATCATCATCACTGTACCCCGCAACTTTGTATATATGCTTCAAATGGACATTTGGTGCAACCCAGATGAGGATGGGTTCCCTCTTGAGTCTGGTTCCTCTCAAGGTTTCTTCCTTATGCCATCTCGGGGAGTTTTTCCTTGCCACAGTTGCTCATCAGGGACAAACATACTTATAAAGAACATATTTACATTTAATCACCACATTATCTGTGTAAAGCTGCTTTGAGACAATGTTCATTGTTAAAAGCGCAATACAAATAAAAATGAATTGAATTGAATTGGTTTCCACCAGTTCTTTGATGGCACTGCTGGACAACTTCTGATGTAAAAGAGAAGTAAGCATAAGGTGTCCTTCTTTTGCTGCATTAAGTTTCCTTGGCTGATCACTACGTCTAATGTCCTTGACATGAAATGCCAGTCTGCTTTGAAATCTGGGCCTGGTAGAGACCTTGCTGATAAGGTAGAACTAACTTGTGTCTAGTTGCTGTGCTTAGGCTTCCATGGTGTATATCCTTTTACATAAATGAGTCTTTCACAAGCTCACCTTAGAAGCATAGTTTGGCTGTTCCTGACCTAGTTTTTAGCTCCTACACAGCGGTTTCGGTTTCACTTAATGACTTGGTTTTAACCTACATATCAGAATCAATCATTAGCACCTGCTTAGTGTCATTGGCTAATCATACACCTGACTCAGATTATGCAAAAAATAGCTGAATTTGTGCAAGTGTACCAAGTGTGCAAAAGTAAAAATTGTGTAATTGTGTAAGAGAAATGTGTAACTCTTCTGTTTATTACATTTCTATTTTGTCAAAAGATAAAAAAAAAAAAATAAATCTTTTTTTATTTTAAACCATTTTCACTTTCCAGCTTAAAACCTTTGCAGACTACTCATCTGCAGGTAATGATTAAGGGGTCTTTAACCACTAATTAACCAAACAATACAGCCATTAAAAGCCAATATGCAAGCTGTCAAAGCTCAATATTTTTTATGTCATGGCCTCATATACTGTTTCTACCATTGCCTCTTTTTAAATGATAAACATTAAAGTATTAAATCTTAAAATAGCCTAAAATGTTGAGATAGAAATGTTGGGTTAAAAATAAACTCAATTATTGTCAGAAGCCAGTGCACCAAATTTAATCAAAAAAAGATTTCATTATTCATTGAAGAATTAATAATATAAATATTGATTTGACCCCTCTTATCATTCTAACACATGCAGAGAAATTTGTGGGAACCAGAAACCTCATCTTTATTTACACTTATAAAATGAAATTGAATTACACATTTATTTGTGCTGCTTTAGGACTGTGTAGCTTAACTGCACATAATAAAAAGTTAGCAGAACATTGGCAGGATGACAGTTTATGTCCTGCACAAGCAACAATAAATGCACTGATTTGAATGGAATCAGCTAAAAGTGTGTTTACTCGTAAAAGGTAAGACGTTGAACATGGAACGAGTGACAGGTGACACAGAAGAAAGCAAAGCAACCAAATGCAGAGATGCTTCTTTCTTTCTTTTTTTTTTTAAAGCTGGTCCCTGAGCAGCCCTGAGCCTTTTCTGAATTTATGAAATAGCACTGATAAATCACATGCAGCTCCCTCCTTTCACCCTGCCTGCAGCCATGATGCCACTTCGGTCCGAATATAAAAGATACACGCACCATTATCCACACCCTTACAAGAAAAAAACATCACCATATTTTATTTTTTATCCCAAGTTTATACACTGAAAATGGCAATATATGGTATACCAAGTCCACACACTCACTGAGATTTGGTGGCATATAAGGGAAAAATCTAGAGTGGCATTTGCAGCCAGTGTTAAATTGGTTCTATGATATGGGACATCCATGTGCTTGATCAACAGCTTCAGTAGAAATCATCAATGCTGGAATAATGATTACAAAATAAACTCAAACCAAATGGTGAATTAGCATTAAAGAGGGTATTATATTATCTAGCTAGTTTGCTAGAAACAATCCGTATCAAGATCACGTTTTATTTCAGTAAAACTGAAAACACCACCACCAAATATGAAGCAGATTCTGGTAGGAGACTCATAACCATAGCATATTTGACTGCAACATGAAATGCTTAGATATAGCTTCCATTTAGGCTAAATGATTTATGCAATATGCATAAGGCGTCGCATGTGGTGCTAGGTGGTAGCTTAGTGGTTAAAGCATTGGACTTTGGAGTTGAAATTTCAGCTACAGCAAGCTGCCACTTCTGGGCCCCCGAGCAAGGCCCTTAACCTTTGCTGCTAGGTTGCATGATTGATATATATGGAAGTCGCTCTGAATAAGGGTGTCTGGCAAAATGGCATACAAATAAATGCATGTAAAATCCTTTAATTTTTGTTTTGCTTTTTTTATCTGTTCAAATGGCCTTTGGTTGAAACTAATGACAAGAAGTAAACATACCAGCTGGTGGAATAGCAGCATTGTAATGGCAGAACTGTAAAGCTTGTCTGGTTTGAATGAAAGATCTGGCTCATGTAATGAAATCTGGAGCCCTTACAACTACTTTCCCTCTGAAAACTTTTGATAAACTTTTTCATCAATCCAATCACCAATTGCAGTAACTGCACACCCTGTTTAAATAAAAATACAGAGAGCATGCTAACCAGCACAGCATTAATAAAACATCTAAGCCTGCAATGGTACATCTTGTCTGTATTAGCATGCCTAACCAATCGCTGTGCCTTTTATTTAGCATTCACTGGGATGTCACTGTCACTTCACTCTCGGTTGCCAGGTGCAGGCGGCTCAAGGGACTCTTTTTTTTTTTTTTTTTTTTTTTTGCTTCAGAGTTATATCCAGCTGAGCATTTCTCACAAAATGTCATCACATCGTCTCAAGGACATGTCGGGAGGGGGGTGCATGTGTGTGAAGAGATGCTTCACAGATTCGTTTCTCATTTTTCTATATGGGTTATAAATACACACATGCACACGGGTAGATTTCAGTTGCTGTACAAAAATTACAAAAAGGTTATATGAAGAAGTATGAAACTTTTCATGATTCAAGTCATTAAGCTAAACCTGTAGAGAAGAACGTTTTTGAGTAGAAGCCAGATGACAACGATGGCCTGTCCCTCATTGGAACCTTTTAACCTGCATGTCAGTTATGAGAACAAACAGAAAATGTTTGTTTAAATAAGATCTAATCGCAGCTGTGATTTCAGGCATAAATATTAAAACTTGGTCAATGTCAAATTTAGGAATCGGGTCCAACAGCAGCAAGACAGAAACAAATCCACAATCTAAGTACTCCGTTGGTGATCACTTCAACCAGATTCAGTCCAGCTTTCAAAAACCTGACCTAAGTACATATAGGGATACTACGATACAATGATAGATTCCATTAAAATAAATGGAAAGATAAATGTGGTGAAGATGTAGATTCAGGGCTTGAGGAACCCTAACCACAACCTTATGTACATTTGGTATAATATGAAATGATATCAAGCCTTTGAATGGTTCAGGAAACCGATCTCAAGTACTTTTGGAAACCATAGTCTCACATCGAGTGAACCATGGTGCGGCACCACGTATATATTTCAGCACCAGTAGTGGACAGCACCAAAGCAAATGTAATTCGTTACTACGTAAGTATCTTTTTCATTTATTTGTACTTTAGTATTTCCATTAGGGGAGACTTTAACTTCACTACATTTCAAAGTCTAAAATCTTACTTTTTTACTAAACTACATTTTGTGAAATCAGTCGTTAATTTTTATTTACCAGGATAAAAGCTTAACTGGTCAATCACGCAGCAATCTACCAATCAGTGTAGAGCAAGCGCTTTGTTTTCAAATTGTTATGATTGGCACTTGGAGGCATCTACTTATCATCAGCATACAGTTCAGCATCAGTTAAACAGAAAACAGAACATTTAGAGAGGAATAAATGATGGAAGAAGCGCCTGACTCTAACTTGCCACAACACCCGTTGCCTAATTTGCACATTTCTTTTTTTAAGAAGTTGACAAGAATGTTTTTGGCTCATGATCATTTGAATAGATGTCAGTGTTTGACTTATTAATATAATTCTGTTTATAAATTGGTGTGCCAAGAGTATCATTGGGGTCTTTTCACATAAACTGAGTTAATTAAGCAACGAGTCTTGTGAAAAAAATTATGACAGTACTTTCGATACTTAAGTACATTTGAAGGCTAAAACCTTTGTACATTCAACTCTTCACAATTTCTGCGAAGGGAGCATTATTATTGTTAATATTATGGTAAGTGGTGGAAGCAGAACATCTTTCAGATATATGATGCTAGGATTTTGTTAAATACAAATTAGCTCAAGCCCAGAGCATTTTTTTTAACAAGAGTCTCTGGGAGGCTAAGTGAGGTACCCAATGAGGTACCCAAGAAACTGTTACTGGCCGCAACTTAAGACACCAACACATAGCAAGGCTCACTCAAGGCCTGAACACTAAGTGCATCAAGAGCTCTCTTTAAGTAGACCCTGGCACAGGTGGAGCCAATTTCTACCGATTATAATTAGGAAGGAACTCTCTGCCTCCCTCTGGTGATGGCACCAGCCGAGTCAGCTGTCCCCTTACACCTTTGAGGTGTAAGTGTTCACAATGAAAACACTGCGAGACATGTGTCTCTTGTATAACTGGTTGGCATTAATAACTGTGGTTTATATAAGGATAGATTGTGTGTTTCAGATCTTCCTGTACATTGCATCCCAGAAGCACTGTACTTCATTGCATGAGTGTTGATACGCTTTTTCACTCTCTTTTAGAAACTAATTCATTAATGTCAGAGAAAAGATATTCCAAATAATTATATCAAATTAGGAATTACATTTTTAATGTAAAAGATTTTAATGAATCCGACAAAAGGCTAAAAAAGGTTCTGGGAATTCATAAGCTTTCATTCACCAGCACATTACTAGACTACTAAATAGGGAGCTCCGGTTACCTGTATTAAACCAGTAAACAGGACTTCTGACTTTCATCTACCGTACTGCCGCTTCTCTGTTGAACTATCCTGACATCCTTGTCATTTCTTATGTTGGCAGGATGCACTAGGCACATTGCTTTTATATTTTAGTGGCATGATTTCATCATGGACAGCAAGTTAGAACAAAGAGCAAACGTGAAATTCTGCGTAAAATTGGGCAAATCTGTCACAGAGACGTTTTTTTTTGCTTTGTACGCTTGACATACGCCGATGCTGCAACGAGTCGTTTGAGGTGTTTTGAGTGGCACACGCACTATAAACGAGGAAGAACATCACTGGTAAACGACAAGAGATCAGGAAGACCTTCAAGGAGCTCAACCCCCGAAAATGGCGAAACCATTCGGCAACTTGTGCATGATGATCATCGGAGGACAGTCCACATCATCACACTTCTGCACCCAACCTACTTGCCAGAATTGGCTCCTCTGGACTTCGCCCTCTTCCCGAAGATGAAGATCTAACTCAAAGGTCGCTGTTTGAACACCACTGTGGAGATCCGGGGCAAATTGCAGAAAGAGTTTGACACGCTTTGAAATGAAGACTTCCAGGACTGAGACGCTGTATTGCTGTACAAGGGAACTATTTTGAAAGGTATAGTGCGTAAACAAAGATAAATAAAGTTCTTTTCAGCAAACAAAGCTAGTCTCCAAACTGATACCACTTTGTACAAAATTGAGTCATCATTTTTTATTAAAAAGCCACATGCAGGGACGAGGACAGAACTGTTTACGATGTTGATGCTTGTCCAGGAGCTGTTTGTCTGATCGCATAGGCACACCAGGGAATTGAGCCTGCTGCTAATTAAAGTTGCCTACTAATGTAAAACTCATTAAATAAACATCACACTACCTCCTGCTTTGTTTTCACTACAGTAAGAAGAGGTCAAACTGATCAAAGAAATTGCCTTTTGCATTGATCAATCTCCCAAATTCTGTCCTTTTACGGGGACAGATGTTTTTTAGTATTATTAAAAGTCTAAAAGAGTTATCGCTGGAAAAAATCCGTGTTTTGTAAGCGTTTGTAGTTTACGAGTAAGTAAATGGTGCTTTTGTTTTTGATAATTTATGAAACAAAAATGTTTTTCAACTTTTATTCTTCAGTACTGTGACTGATCATTGCTCATTACAAATACAGTGATGAAGCTTTTTTTATTTATTTATTTACATAGTGCCATTTTTATACAGTTTATTTTCTAATTAAAATTCCAAACAATGAAAGAGGGTGGAATTAATTTCACCTATTATCTGAGACACAGTTTATTTTAATAAAGAAAAAGGCAGAAAAGAAAAGAAAAAAAACAAGCCCCTGTATCCCAGCTGTTATAGTGTACTACCACTGTAACGTACTGTAAAAGTAAAATTATTGTATTTACAGTATTTGTGTTTTTTTAATGCATTACATTGTGTATTTGTGACAAAAGTGTACAAACCTCCCTTTGTTGGACTCGCAAACAAAACTGATTTACGAACATAATTTGTTGGGGACTGATTTTCTGACTCCTGAAGTTGATTTCTTTCAAACAAAAGCACATCATTGATGGTGAAGTGTTTAAGTCTTCACAGCAATTTGTCAAAACCATCATTTCTGCCAACTAAATGATTTTATATTAATTTATAGTTACATTTAATGTTGTGAAATGAGATTCGAGTTGCACTGCAGCAGCTATGAATATTCATTCCCTCTGTGTCGTTGTTCTTTTCTCTTATAATTATTTAGGCACAAAATGCAGCTTGTCTGCACATATTAACAATCACATATATACAAAATCTATGTATATGAAGTAACTGCTGCACAGTAAATATGTGGTTTGGACTACAGAGGTATATCCACTACACTTCTAATATAAACACACATAAATCTTTTACGAGACACATTTTCCTTTTCGAATATGACCGCTTCAGCCCTGTTCTTCAGTGCCTCATCAAGCTGTAATCAAATACAGTCATTTAGTTGGGTGTGAAACATCACTGCACCTCAGTTGATCACAATCCTGCACCTGGTGCCCACTTCCTAATCTTGAGTTACAGTTTAATGAATTCTACACAGGTGGGGATAAAAAACAAGAAAACCCTGACCCCCTTTTTTCTTAGTGTGTTTTCCAAACTCAGTATCATTTCCTGATCCAAAGTGCTTTACTCCATGCTCGCCCCAACCTCAGCCCAGCTTTACAACTAGGGGAGAAGTCAAATAAATAAATAAATAAATAAATAAATAAATAAATTAGCAAAATAGCTTGGAAATTATTAGTAGCCTATTGTTTTTGGATAAAACATTAGGAGTGCAACTGCACATTTGCTGGAGGGTTTGCAAGGTCATGGTTGGTGACCCCTTCCCCCCCCTTTAAAAAAAAAAAAGGGTAAAAAAAAAAAAAAAAAAAAAACGTGAACACTCCCTCAGGCACTGCGTGTACAGACCACATTACGAAAGAGTTACGTGAGGAACGACATGAATTTTTTCGTAAGTTGTTACTGCGTTTGTTATTGACTACGCATATCTCCAAAAATAATCTAAATTCTGTCTACAATATTTTGTATTAAGTAATAAAAATAAATACAAATTAATAATAAAAAAAATCACTTACAAAATGTATTCGTCCGAGTCCAGTGCGCATCGTGTCGACTCGTTTAGAATTTTTTCGACTCCGAACAAATTTGACTTTGAGGACAGGTTTGTTCGTATCAGCGAAAGTTCGTAAAGTGAATGTGTGTTAAGTGGGGAGCGTCTGTACCCCCTTTTGTACAGTGTCTGTACCCCATTTGTGCATCTCTGATTATAGTATGTCAATGCCTTTTTAAAGTGGTCTACAACTGAAGAACAAAATCCATCCTAAATGCTCAAACTTCTGAAGTTCAGAATTTATTCTGTAATGAATCTTTTCATTTAATCTGTTTGAGTTTTAATGTCTTTCTTCAACATGTTGGCTATTTTCACTTGCAACATTAACTGATGGTATTTAACCTTCTCATCTGTAATGCGGCGGCGCTTTAATAGTGTGTCCAGCTCTCTCAGTGCATCCTCTATACACTGCAAAGCTTTGGTTTTTCTTGCTAATCCGACACTATCGCTATCATGCTGGTCACCTGAACCAGGTCAGCCTCATCTCAGAGCCACATTGCATTCTGTGATTTAAGTTTAAGACCAGCGTTTGCGTTAGTGTCTCTATGACTTGGTGGATCTCGTATTAATATGATGATGTTTATTACTGGAGAATGGTGTGTGAGAGATAAGCTCAGAGAAGAAGCAATCAGAGGCTTGAGATTCATCACATTATATCACATTACATCACTCAACTTTTCACAGGAATATCAAGAATACAGCAAAAAATGTAAAACAATTTTCTGTTCATTGTCTGCTGAGGTGCCTGTGTGGAGCATCACATCACTGAATCTGTTTTCTGTGATTAAGAATTGCACTTGTCACATTCATTTTTACAGAAACTTGCATTTCCATTTAACTACAAGGTGTCCAAAATAAGCTAATGACAAAATAAAGATAGTAAAATCATTTCCATGACCCAGATCACATCAGGGAAGCTGCTGTCACAAGAATGGATTTTATCAGTAGGCATGGTGAGAACTTCACACACAACACTGCTGAGGGAAATGTAGAGGAGTTTATATAAATAAAGATACTTTTGATTCATTCATCCTGCAGAGTTTGTGTTTTTCTTGCTCGAACTCATCCACACTGATGCAGGTAAAACACTATACATTGTGCAGGACAGGAGCAGGACCAACCTTTGAGATTAAACTGGAGGTGTTTATGCCCAACCTCCTGCTCAAAAGAACTCTAATCCACGTGTGTTTAGATTTGCATGCTCAGATGTTTATGGGCTGAGATTTGCAGATGTGCATTTTCACACAGCTGTATAATAAATAAAAGTAATGTAAAAGGGTTTAGAATAAATCATATAATAAGGCTGAGGCTAGGAGAAGTTGTGACCTCATAATCGCTGATTAAAGCAGAGCTCCTGCTGGAAGTTTACCTGGAGGAGAGAATGTCGGGCTGCGGGTTCGGTGTCCGGGATCGACGCGTCACCTAAACCGGCTTTCGGGAAACCAGGACGCAGAAGAAGAAGAAGAAAAAAATTACAAAACGAGCCCACTCATAGTCCTGGTTTATTCCGTGGGAACCGAACCGAGCCCCCTGCGGACACCGGTACTTTCCCTCCTCTGATCCCGACCGCTGTGAAACCTGTGTGGAGGAGAAGATTATCTTCTCTGGACCAAGAATCCGGTTCAGCTGGTGCTGATCACTGAGAACCCAAACCACACAGCAACCACATGCACAACCCAAACAGAAGCTCACCGGGTCTGGAGCGCGCGCAGCCATCTTTATTCATCTCTCTCTCTCTCTCTCTCTCTCTCTCTCTCTCACACACACACACACACATTCTTTCTCTCTCTCTCTCTCTCTCTCTCTCTCTCTCTCTCTCTCTCTCTCTCTCACACACACACACACACACACATTCTCTCTCTCTCTCTCTCTCTCTCTCTCTCTCTCTCTCTCTCTCTCTCTTACACACACACACACACACACACATTCTCTCTCTCTCTCTCTTTCTCTCTCTCTCTCTCTCTCTCTCTCACACACACACACACACACACACACACACACACACACACACACACACACACACTCATTCTCTCTCTCTCTCTCTCTCTCTCTCTCTCTCTCTCTCTCTCTCACACACACACACACACACACACACATTCTCTCTCTCTCTCTCTCTCTCTCTCTCTCTCTCTCTTACACACACACACACACACACACACACACACTCATTCTTTCTCTCTCACACACACACACACACACACACACACACACACACACACACGAACTCTCTTTCTCTCATCCCCATCTCACCTCTTTCTCTCTCTTTTTTTTCTCTTTCCTATTTCTTTGTTTCTCTATCTATCTATCTATCTATCTATCTATCTATCTATCTATCTATCTATCTATCTATCTATCTATCTATCTATCTTTTTACTTAGAGCTACGTTGTGAGTTTAAGGAAATTTGTAGGATTTAGAAATATCCCATGTACACAAAAAAGCTGTCAGATATTGATGATATATAAAGAAATAGACTGAGAGATCAATATCCTCTGCTTCAGGTACTGTTATTAATGAACTGTTGTAATAATAATACCTTAGAAATAAACATAGTTTTGAGGAGCTCAGGTGATTCTTCACTTTAGCAGGCATCAGCATCTAAAGTAAAGTCCAACTTTTTCCGCCTTTTAGAGTTTTACTAGTACAGTTTATAAACTGGACTCCACGCGCCGCCTTGTGTCATTCTAGCAATATTGCAGTTATTTTCTCAAACACAATCTAAACTAACCAAATTAAAGAATGAAATGAAAATGTAGAAAAATAAAATTGACTTCTACAAGATGTTAATAATTTTTTTAAGTGATATCAGGATGGTGTGAAAGGAAAAAACAGGTCTTCAAACGCACTTTGATTATATTACAAGACCAAGTCTTCTTTCTTTACTTAATTTTGTTTAATGGATGTAATGATTATATCTCAGCACTCCATAATTCAGCATTCAGTCTTCTTTCGTCTTCTCCAATTAGGGGTCGCCACAGCAGATCATGCGCCTCCATACCCCATCATCACTCCCCACTGAACATCAATGGCTCATGGAGAACACAGAGTTTCTTTGACCTGAAGTTCTCAAGAAGTTCTCTACTTCTTGAAAAGGCTGAGGAAATCCCAGCTCCTACCACATGTCAGAACAGAACATAACATCCTGAGCAGCTGCATCACTGACTGGTTTGGAAGTTGCACCGTATTGGTTCACAAGACCCTGCAGCAGATAGAGAGAATGGTTAAGAAGATCACCTCCTTTTCCTCCATCATGCCTCACCACACACACACACACCCCTCACACATACTCTTCACTATCATGCCCTTCTGGAAAATGGTAATGACGTATTTAGAGTTTTTGGGTTTTCTGTATTTCTGCATGCTGTATTTTGTTATTTTATGTAGTCTTTTCTAGCAGCTTGTTTCTGGGGCATGTTTCACTGTGTACTGCACTGTAAATGGTTAATGACAGTAAATGCCTACTTGGCTTAACTTGATTTGTTATTAAGACTGCTAGAGTTTAATTCACACACCAAGAAAAAAAGGAAAAAAAAAAAACCTGATTAAATTCAGTGCACTTAATAAATGAAGATGTAGTAAAAGCATTATGGACAAAGTTTCTAGGACACAATAACAGGCAAAAAAATAAAAATAAAAGCCCCCTGAAACTTATGAAACTGCTTCTCTGGCTGTGGGAATGCTATCATTAGATCACATTCTAATCATCTCAAGATGCTTCAGAGATTATTATTATTATTATTATACACTTTAAAGATGATCTAATTATAATTTTTCATTCATCTTCACTCAATGCTTTCTGGTTAGAGTGAATCCAGTGAAGGGAACCGTTGTTTCATTTGTGCATGACACCAACTCATTTAATGTAGTAGACAGATGTTGCCACATAGTGGTAGTCATGGTGCAGATACTGTAAGAAAGTTGGTTAAATTTTTAAATCCAAGCTTTAAAGAATAATAAAAAAAAAAAACACTCAAAATGCTAATATGTGCAATTATTTTGTGACACTGTTGTGCTATACTTCGCCATATTCATGTGAGATGTGTTTAACTGGAACATGCAGTGAACATGTAGTGGACTTTTTGTGTTTGGTCAAGGTTTATATTACTGATGCCTTCAAGGTTTCTAATTGCATAATTGCATATGTGTAATTTATTGTGAACTGCTGACATGCAGCCTGTGATGTTAACCATGAAAGATTTGCTCATATTTATCAAGGCACCTGTTAGTATATATTTTTATTATATGTATATATGCAGCAAGTGAAAATTTTATCCTTAAAGTTGATGTGTTAGAAGCAGGATAAATGGGCAAACATAAGAATTTGAGCGAGTTTGACAATGGTCAGAGCATCTTCAAAACTCCAGTGCCTGTGGGGTGTCCAAGGAAGGAACAGGGAACAGTGGTGAACCAGCAGCTGGGCTATTTGTGGCCAATGCATGTGGGAAGAGAAGGCTGGCCCATGTTGTCCGATTCAACAGATTGCTAAAGAAGTTAATGCTGGTTCAAATAGAAAGGTGTCAAAATACACAGTGCTTTGCAGTTTGTTGCATATGGGTCTGCGTAGCTACAGACCAGTCAGGACCATTCATGCTGACTCCTGTCCACTGCTGAAAGTGTAAGCTGGCAGACACAGACCATGTACACACTTTAATGGAAACTGTGCCATCACAACAACAAATTTGAGTCTCCAAATTGCTCAGATCTTAATCCAATTAAGCATCTGTGGGATGTGCTAGACAAACAAGTCCGATCCGTAGAGGCCCCACCTCTAAACTTACACGACTTAAAGGATCTGCTACTAACAGATACCACCGTACACCTTCAAGGATCTAGTGGAGTCCATGCTTTGAGAAGTATCTGCCATTTTGGCAGCAAAAGGGGACCACCATAATATTAGGCAGGTGGTCATAATGTTGTCTGATCGGTGTATTCTTCTTTCCATGACCTGTAGAAGCAAGTGAATTATTTTACCTTTAAATCCTGCAATCTGTTTAGTGTCGGAGCTCTGATCAGTGCTCTTCCTCTCTCACAAGCACTGACACACTTTCCTGGTATGAATCAGACACGTGAGTGCTCTCCAGACAACATGGAAAGGACATTCAGGGTTTAAAGCAGGCAAGGACACTTCACTGTTATTGTAGGACCAAACATTTTGCATTCTATCTTCTAATGCAGAATCACAAAACACACTGTGATATTGTACATTGTTTGATTGACAGATAATAGATGTTAGCTTCCGATCAAATTCCAGTGCCAGCCATCGAATAGATAAAAAAATACAGCAAAATGAAGGTGTTATATGTGTGTTTTTATGTAATTTATTTCATGTACACATACTTTATTTTGTGATCATAATATGCATTTGAGTCACAGGAGTCACTGTAAAGGAAGAAGTCTTATCTAACCCTTTTCAATCATTATTAAGTTCTGTTCAAATTTCCACCAGATATCTGAAAGTTTCTGTAACATTAATTTCCTTCAACTCACATTCATTAGTCGATAGATGCCAATCAGTATTGAATTTCCAGATCTGTTTAAGGTACAGCTGACTTGCAAATAGTGACGCACACAAAACTCCATAAAAGGCAAATTGAGAAAATAAAGACTAAATAAGGAAAGTTCGCCTCCGAAATGCTGAGTGCTGAATCATCTAATGCAGCTCAGCCACTGCAGCGTCTCTCACAGACACACAGTAACTAATCTGCATGACTTCTTTGCTCATTAAATAGCATGTATGATGTGTTCTGGACAAGCAGATGATATAAAAAGAATTGGTTTCTAGGCATGTCTAAGTAAAATAAATAAATTATTTGAATACAGTTCTTCATGTTCAATTACACAATATTATACAATATTATACAAAATTCTAAAGGCTTTTTGTATCCGGGTGATAAATGAGTCCCTTGTTGAACTAAAAAGCAGAATCACAGGTGAAGTTACTCATGTAGTCAGTACCACAAGCAGAACCGTACACCACCACCAGGGCGGCGCCACAACTTCAATCAGCTACTTACCTACCTAATGAGCTCTGCCACTAATCCCGCTCCTCTACAGCGTCCTTCTGCCGAGATACATACAGATAGACAGAACAGAGGGAGGGAGATGTTTCAAGAGAGACAGATGAATGGAAAAATGTGTCAAATTTTGTGCATCTGAAAATGAGCAGACTTTTCTTCTCTTTGGGAAGAAATCATACGAATACTGTGAAAATATTGCCTGTGAGTCATATCTCAAAACACGGCTGAATCACACATCTCAGGTTTGTTTCCCATATGCACCGATCATCCGTGCAGAGATTTTAAGCTCCTCATTGTATTCTGAAGATCTGTGATAACTGATCACTTCTTACCAGGATGAACAGAGCCTGCATGGAGCAGAGCAGCAGCATGGACGAGGCCTGTATCTCCAAACAAGGGTAGGAGACCACTGTGCTTCAGGAAACTGGAAGAGATAAAAACAGATCATTTTACATACATTTCAAATATTATAATAATGTATTTTTTATTTACTAAAATCCAAAATTTAATACCTAAAGTAGACAGTTTCTCAGTTTTGTATTAAAAACAACCACAATTTTTTTTCTATTTTTATTGCCACTGGTTGTTTTTTAAAGCAGAAATAGTTTTAACTTTCAAACAACATTTTTGATATAAACTGTTTATTCAGTCCTTAAAGTAATTCATTCAGCAACAGCAGAAAAAAGATTACATCATATATTTTTGTGTGATTTGAAATGGTGGCATTTTATTGACATTTGAACCCGAGTATCCAAAATGGGCAAAGAGGCAGAGCTCTGTAATGTTGTACTTTTATGAAAATCAAACATTTTTATACAGACAAACTAAAGCAAAATCAACTTTCATGACCAGATTTGTAAAAGAATATAAAGGGGGCCTAGACCTTTGCACAATTCTGTTTAGCTACAAACCTCACATGGCTATGTGGAGTATGTGCTCACGGTTTGTGTTTGTGTTGTGTGTAGTGTGTGTCTGTGTATATCAGATGCCTGAGCTCATTAATGACTTTGGCAGTAACAGCAGGAGGACAAGGCAGGATTAAATCCAGCTCAGCTCTTACATCACATGTTCCATGTGATTCATGCTGGATTGCTTTCTCTCTCTCTCTCTCTCTCTCTCTCTCTCTCTCTCTCTATATATATATATATATATATATATATATAGAGAGAGAGAGAGAGAGAGAGAGAGAGAGAGAGAGAAAGAGAGAGAAAGAGAGAGATAGAGAGATAGATATAACCTATAATAACTTATCTATCTATCTATCTATCTATCTATCTATCTATCTATCTATCTATCTATCTATCTATCTATCTATCTATCTATCTATCTCTCTCTCTCTCTCTCTCTCTCTCTATATATATATATATATATATATATATATATATATAGATAGATAGATAGATAGATAGATAGATAGATAGATAGATAGATAGATAGATAGATAGATAGATAGATAGATAGATTTCTAATATTTGATATTATTAATTGATATATTTCTAATTTGCTATTTTATTCATTAGAGACTATACAGCAAGATTTGAAAGTCCTGTTAAAAGTCAAAAAGTCAAACCTATAAAGATAAAACGAGTGCTTTTCTTAACACAGGAAGAAAAACAGGAAAACTTATAGAGTGTGTGGTTGCTGATTAGGCTGTAATCTTAAAAAGGTTTTGGTCATACTTGCTGAATGTTTGGAAATTGTTATAGTGTTTTTTTTTTTTATTCCATTTGCATTATGACTCAATATCCTTATCTTAATATTCATTATTTTACTTATTTTAACCACACTGTCACACCACACTCTCAGTGTCATCACATTTTATCACAGAGACATCATTCATGCATGAAGCATGGTGTGCCATAGAATATGCTCCTACTTGTATGTATTTTGACAGTGAAAAGGAGGATTAAATAGATGAATAAATTCACATCCATAACTGGTAAAATGACTACTATTATATACTAATATAAGACAAATAAAATGCCTGGTATGTGCTTATTTCAGTTCCTGACTGTAGCAATACAAAGTAAGGCATTCCAAGGGTGTGAATACTTATGAAAGACACAATGGTAAAAATCTTCATTTGAATAATTTTGTTTTTGTGCATTTAAAATAGACTTTACAGATAAATACAGAGAAATGAAGAAATTTTTAAGTACCTTGTGTGTTATTGGTCCAGAACCTGTTTTGTTTGGTACAAACCACTTAACATTAGAGTCTGATCACTAATACGTTTCAGTTAAATTCCTTTAAAACCATGCAAACAGACAGCTTTCATCCAAAAAACACACATGATGGATTTGCCTACGAACAAAAGAAAACCTAAAAGTGCTCAATTTACTAGTGTCTATACCAGACAAAATGTAACATTTAATACAAGGTACATTTCCTGCTGATTACCGAATACTGAAATAATATATATTTTTTCTATTTATAAATTACACTCCTAATCATAATTCAAGGCTTTTCTGTATATAATTACTACACAGATAAGATCAATTCACTGGAATATTGTGCATATTAATTTTTTTGTAACCTTTGCACTAAAAGATTGTCTAGCGATAGAAAAAGGAAGTTTCCACTTACACAGCGGTTTAGTGGTAGACCTAGAACATTTCCATGGGATGTCAAAAATAGTTACAGTGAACTTTAGCAGGGTGGGTTTTTTAATTAGGTGGTCATCACTTTAGTGACTCTAGTTTTTAAATATGAACCACTAAGCATCTGTAACAGATACTTCATACTTTACACTTGCTACAGAGTCAGAGATATTCTTGCAGAAAGGTCTACAGGTCTATCTTACATTATTAGATTTTTTTGCCTCTGCTTTAAGATTGTCATTAAAATGATTAAAGACAACGGTATTTAGAAGTACAGGTAGGATGCTGTCGGGATGTACACATCTACCACCTTATGAGTTTGCCAGTGGTTAATAGAGCTTGGTTTGGAGCTCTTTTTTTTCTGTTTTTGTTTTTTTTAAAGCCCAGTTTCAACTCTCTCTTTATTGGTGTCAGACACCGAAACAGCGCACACAGTACTCTCCGCCCTCCGCTCGCAAACCGCCGCTCGCCAATCCACCCGCTGCCACATACATACTGTATATACTGTAAAGTTTATACATCACAATAGTTTATACATCACGATAGTGCTCTGTTTTGCTAAATTATGTACTTAAATGTTGTTAAATTATTAACAAATTACAGAAAACTACTCCGTATCATTATTCTTTAAGTTTCCTAGCTAGGCCAGGCCATATCTCGACTTTTCTCTATATTTTCAATTTTCGATAGGGTCTTCGGAAAGCATCTCCATTTTCCAAGTCGGGGAATACCTGTATGTGTTTATTTTTCCCATTCAAACTGGATAAAATAATGTCTCAAATTTTGAAAAAAGGAACTGTTAGCTCATAGATTAAGATGTTGGACTATGGATTGGGGGGTCATGAGATCAAATCTAAGTGCCTCAGACTCCGAGCAAGACCCTTAACTCTAAAGCTGAAAATGAAAGAAGCTAAATCAAATTAATTGTTTAATTAATATTTAATGGTTGTTAATACTTAATATTAAAAGGAAACTATCACCTTTCAGTCATGTTCATAGCTGAACCTTCTAATGTAAGAATCAAATTAAATGTAACAGGTCTCTTATAGAAATTGTAGTCCAGCTTTGAGAAAAAAGGGTAATCCATTTTGATATGCTCAAGCCCTGAATAAGGAGTCTAAGCAGCATAATCCTGCATACACAGCACAGGCACATGAAGAGGAGGATTACACCCGGGTCAACTAGGACCGTACACACATTACTGTATCAGCTTCATGGGGTGTGTACAGTTAAAGCTCTGATTCCTGGCTGATTTTGATGGAGAGAGCATGTAACAAATTAGAGGCTGAGGTGAGGATATTTTCCACACTGGAAAAATCATTGGCTGTGAACAGTTTAACTCTGTCTGTTTAGTTTCATAGTGAAAAAATGCTCCAGCTTTCTTAGGCAGTGCCCAGACGACATGCATTTTCATTGGCAAGTTGTGAAAGACTTTTGTGTTTATGTAAACACATTTATCTGTATGTGACCTAACTTTTTTTGTTTACTAAGTTTATATTCTTTCCTGAAATCCTTCCTTTTTAAAAAAAAAAAAAAACCGAAACAACAAAACAGGTGTGTGGAGGACATAGGAACCCAGGATACGGTCATGTATGAAGCTGCACTGCAGAAAAAAAGGGACAGATTGCCTTTTCAGGTAAATATTACAGCAAAAAGAACACCACAGGCATAACATATATTGTTTATACCTTTATGACAAATTTAAAAAATGTTAAATAAAAACAACAATCGAATCTCATAAACCCATATTTTTTTCACAATAAAACACAGAAAACATATCAAATGTTGAGAAAATTTTTCATTTTAAGGAAAAAATAGGGTAATTTAGAATTTGAAGGCGGCTCACTGCTCAAAAAATTTGGGACCAGGCAAAAAAATAATCTGGAAAAATTAAATGTTATAAAAATTAAACAGTTGGAGAAACATTTTGCAACTGACAAATGTGTTAATTGACAACAGGCCGGTAAGATTATTGGGTATAAATAGTGTCTAATATCTTAAAGAGGACTAGTCTCTTAGTATTAAAGATGCCCAGTCATTTCAGTTCTGGAGTTCTTGCAGAAACAGTTTGCCCCAGGGTTGACTCCATCAAACATGAAGGTTTACGTGTCTGCTATTGCGGCTTATTGTATCCCGCCCGCGGGGCAGTGGCTGGGTAAACACCCTCTCGTGACATGTTTTCTGTGCTGCACCCGGAGGCTAAGGCCCAGGATGCGACCCAGAGTGCCTGTGTGGGACTTGGCCATTGTGTTGGTGGCTCTATCTGAGCCCCCCTTCGAGCCCTTGGCCAAGATGGCCCTTAGGTACCTGTCTGTAAAGACCGCTTTCCTTCTGGCAATATCCCCCCTGAAGAGGGTTGGGGACCTACAGGCTCTTTCCATGGCCCTGTCTCTCCTGGAGTTTGCCCCTGGAATGGACAGTGCCTTTCTCTATCCTAAACCTGGGTATGTGGTGCCTGCGGCTCCCCCATTCTGCCCTCCTCCTTTCCTAGCCCCCTAAACAGGAGAAGCAAAAACGACTGGACATGTATCTACACAGGACGAGTCTGTGGAGAAAGTCGAAGCAGCTGTTTGTCTGCAATGGCCCTCATAGAAAAGTTTTTCCTGCCAATAAGCAGACTCTAAGCAGGTGGATAGTGGATGCCATTTTCTCATCTTATGAGTCCTCTGGTCTTCCCACTCCTTTCAGAGTTAAGGCTCAGAATACCCGGAGTATGGTGGCCTCTAAGAGCTGGTCTGTAACGCTGCAGGCTGGTACACCCCACTGACCTATGTCAGGTTTTATGACCTCGACATCAGAGCCACTCCAGGCTCCTCTGTCCTGCATTCTGGTTGTCTTTAGATGCACTAGGCAGGGACTGGTCAGTATGTCGTGATTGGACACTCATTTCCGCAGCTCGAGTTCCCGAAGGGGAACCTCTCTAGTTTACGTATGTAACCCTAGTTCCCTGAGGGAACAAGACATCAACATGCCATACTCCCTGCATCCCTGCGGCGCATACTTTACTCTATTGCTCGTGAATTTTGTTGCTTTCTGGTTCGTGACGTCACCGGCGGGGGCGTTGGCCAGATTTCAAGAGGAAACAAAATTGACTTAGAGGAGCAGAATCAAATAGAGAACTTTATAAAATGTTGGTGTGCATGCTGTTGTTCCTTCTGACATAATCAGTTTCAATTGCACCACATATTACTCCATGCTAGGTCTAAAACCTAAGAAGGTTATGACATGAACACATGAAGACTCTTTTCATTTAGTCGTTTTAAATTGTTTAATAAAAATAAGGAAAATAAGCTAATATTTTCCTAATCTGGTATCAGTGGGGGTGTCTCTCTTTTTTTGCTTTCTTTGTGTTTATTTTCTCTGCAGATCTTTCCAGACCCAGTGGAGTTAATGGTGTGTCCAGAGGGAACTCTGGGATGTGTGGTGCCAGGGAAGGAGCGTCTGCCCTCAATTGTGGTGGAGCCAACAGACATCAACGAGGTAGAGAGTGGCGAGCTGCGCTGGCCTCCCGAGCATGAAGATTCTGAGGACGAAGACCTGTTTTTGGAGCAGTGCATCCCACCAGCTAATATTGCAGACTGGGGGGAGGAGAACGAAGCTGAAAATGAGTCCATCATCAGCAATCAGCCAAGCAACTCACTTTTGGGTGTGTTTGATAGTTTTACATTACAACTGCAAACTGCTAATATCACCTAGCATTGCATAAATATAAAGGCAACACTGAAATTGCTAAATAAACTCTCTCTCTCTTTCTTTTTTTTCAATAACAACTGTTTCTGATCTGTTCTGAACTGATCTTTATTTCTGTTAATAGAGCTTCAGTCAGATGATTTAAGAGATGACACCCCGACTCTTCTTCCTGAAAACTCTTCTCTTGCACTTAACTAAACCACTGCATCGCAGTCCAGCCCTTGATGATGCCTCTGATTAATAGACTGTGTTTGGTCCCAAGTGTAGGATTTTCTTTCTTTAGAATTTTTGAATGCTGGGTACAATATGTACCCCACTATGCAATGAACAGTGTTGTCTTTTGTCTTCAGCGTTGTGTTCTTAAACTAAGGAACTAATGCAGGATTGTGAAACCTTCAGTGACACAAACCAGCAAGTTATTGTGTCAGCGAAATTAACGTTGTTTGGAAATGTCCTTTTTAAATCCTGCTCTGTGTTTTTAGCAACTGTTCTCTGTGTTTTGAGTATCACCTTACATTTACTGTTCCCTTTTCTTTGACTTTTATAGCTGTCATTTCTGACGTATTAATAAAACTTAGCTAATCTACTGTCGTAGACAGATACCAAATGCTTTGCAAAATATGGCACAAAATGGTCACAAGTGTAGCTTTGATTGCCATTTAAAAGGAGATCAATCATTCTAACTACTTCTGTAAATGGAATCTTTCAAATAATAAAAACAAAATTACATTACATAGTGTTTGATGGAACTGAAACCCAAAGTCTATCTTTAGTATTCTCAGCAAAAAGTTAAATAAGTTATATTATTTTGTATATATAATTATAATATAATTAATAGAATAGACTCTATAATATATTATTTACTATACAATATAATATATACAATATAATATAATATAATTATATTATAATTATTATATAATAATATATAATTATATTGTCCCCAAATTATGATGGTTCGACTTAAACATTTTCAGTCGTTTCATCTTACAGTGATATATGAAAAAATTGTAAAAATATTTGTCATTTCATTTGGCATGGAAAAAGTATCAGTGTATATACAGTACAAAATGTTGGGACACTGCTAGGATGTACGCACTTCCTGCCTTATAAGACGTCTTACTCTCACCAGCGGGTGACAGAGTTCAGCTGCCTCTGTATTAAAGCACATAATTTCTTTCGTGTTTTTGGTGTTTTAAAGCCTGATTTTAGTTCTTGTCTCTTTTTTTTATCATCGCTGGACACCAAAACAGAGAGCACTGATTAGTCTCATCATCTACAGGTGTGCTTCTTACCGCTCCGCCCTCCACTCACAAACCGAATATATACTTTATATATTATGGTACTGTAAAATGGTCTGTTTTGCTAAATTATGTACTTCAATTGGTTAAATTAATGACAAATAATAGTATACTACCTAATACTAATAACTATTCTTGAAGACTTATGGGAGTGCTAGGCCATGTCCCCACTTTATTTTCAAGTTATTATGGGGTCATCTCCAGCGTATATACTGTGTATATATATATATATATATATATATATATATATATATATATATATATATATATATATATATATATATATATATACTGTATATACAAATGTTTTTGGCACTAAATATGGAATGCAATGCTCATAGTGCTCAGTTCACACGCAGCAGCTCTAAACACTTCAAGGTTAGGAAGTCCACCATGATGCTCAGTGTAGAGACTATGTAGCAAAAATAATTAAATAAAGTCACATTTGCTGTGTTCGTGTGCATTGGTAATTGGTCTTGTTTTGACATGCACTATATTGCCAAAAGTATTGGGTCACCTGGTCATAAGTACGGTATGTGATTTGTGTTCATCAGCCACAAGGGTGTTATAAAAGGCAGGTACCGATGTAGGTGAGGAGGCTTAGGGAGGGCAGTCAGCATTTCAAATCATCCCAAAGATGTTCAGTAGGGATGTGATCAGAGCTCTATAGCAGGCCACTCAAGAGCTTCCTCTCCAAAGCATGTAATCCAGATCTTCAAGGAGCTCACTTTGTGCACAGGACATTGCCATGCTGAATTAGGTCTGGATTTCCAAGTTCAAGTGAATGCAAAATTTTATTAGAGCTCATCTGAAGACGTCCTGTACAACTGAATGCCTGCAGTTTTGTGGTAACAGTTTGGAAAAAAAACACATATAGCAGGAAAGGTCAAGTGAGCCAATTTTGTCTATACTATATATATATATATACTATTAAATGTTAAAAACTTTTGTCTCTACCCTTCTTATACACATTAAACACACCCATTTCAGGTAGCCCACTGTCGTGACATGTAAATTGTTTTACTTATTAATTAGTTAATGCATAATTAAATATATAATTCTGGTCCTGAATTTGTCTATTCACATATCAAATATCAAACCTATACTTTCTATTTATGATTCGGCATTGTCATGTGTCAATGTCTGCAGTCAGCAAATATAACAACACACATAATGTTGATCATTTTATTCTTAACCTCCTTATTCTTAACCTAACTCTTAGCCACAAAGTTTCAGCCACAGAGTTTCTAAGCAACTAAAATCATTAAAAGTGGTTATTAAGAAATATGTGCTATTATGCAAGAATGCTGTGTACATATATATAGCCCATTGCATATACATATACATTGTACATAGATGAATAAAGTCTATCTATCTCTATCCATCTACACTTGTTTATTTGCACAGTTATCTATCTATCTATCTATCTATCTATCTATCTATCTATCTATCTATCTATCTATCTATCTATCTATCTATCTATCTATCTATCTATCTATCTATCTATCTATCTATCTATCTAAGATCTTAAGTTCATTTACATGTACACAAACAAAAAAACAACACATTGCATATATTTATTTTACATTTTATCATTCACGATCATTTGTTTAAAAAAAATAAATAAATAAAAATAATATATATATATATATATATATATATATAAACAGTCTTTGGGCACGTGTCTTTCTTTCAGCCACACACAGTGAAACGTTTGCATTCAACTGTGGATATGACCTGTTGTGTTTTTTATATAGGTATTTTTATGTGTACAAACAATGATTATTATTATAGCCAGATGTGGATTGAGCTATTAGTAAAGCAGTGGGTTTGGCTGAGAATGGAGTTTTAAGTAGACCTTAAAAATATGCAGCTATTTGCTTTGATAAGAAAGTGTGGAAGATTTTATTTGCACAAGTCACTTCCTTCCCATCTCAGCATAAGCAAACTGCACCAGAGTGACAGCACATCACATTCACAAGTGCCTGAAAGTGGTGACGCCTCACAATTTATCAGCTCACCATCCAGGGGTTCAACAAACAGTAAGTAACTTATTTCCAGTCATCATGAAACTTTATGGACGACATACACATTATTATTTATTTTTTGTATTATTTTTATTTTTTATATTATTATTATTATTATAGTAGTAGTAGTAGTAGTAGTAGTAGTAGTAGCAGTATTTTTATTTTTGTTATTATTATTATTATTATTGTTCTCTACAAACAGTATGTTAAGTTAAATTTGTTTTTCACAAGATTTGTCATGATGTTTTGCCAAATCCATCATTAATGTATTGAAGTTTTTACAAGAAAACGATCCAGAGAGCAGGAGAGAGCTCCTTATTTTAGGTTTTGTATGTTTGTGGGGTTGATAAGTGATTTTTTATTTTGGATTCACAGTCTGGGAGAACAGATTTTCTGCAATAAGGATACAAAAATATTTGTAAAAGAGGAATTCAAAAGCATGTCAGATTTAATGAAGTATTACTGCAGCAGTTTTTTCACACTATACTGTAGCTAATGCCCCTGGCTGATGCATTACAATTGTGTTTTAATGGCATAAAATATAGGCTTGAACATGGTTAAAAGCATTTGTAACGTTAATACCCTATGAGAGTGTTTGTAAGAGAAAAAAACATTAAGAAACAGAATTTGTCAATGGCATATGGTTGTGGCAGTCTGTGGCTTGGAAAGCACCTCACTGTGCAACAATGGAGATGTAGCAGCTATCATATGGTTTAGCTTGATGACAATATATTAGTTTAATTAGCTACTGGACATTACCTCGCTGACCTGCCCTCCTGCTTATTAACTTTTTTTTTGTGTGTGTGTGTGTGTGTTTTTGTTTTGTTTTTTTTGTGAATGCAATGCGCTTCCATACAAATCACCTATTTCTGTACTTTTTTGTCAATTGTATTTAAATGTTTTTTAATGTTGCTTCCTTCTTGCTCTTTTTCTTCTCCTTACAGGTAAAATGAGTGACGATATTTTATCTGATGATTTTAACTTCACAGACTACAATTGTAGTGATCCAGAGGCATGTTTGTTCGACGAAGATGATCTAGAAGTAAATGTGCTCGGCTGGCGCCACTGGTTTTTACTTATCTGCTATGCAATTGTCTTCTTGTTGGGTGTCCCTGGAAACAGCCTGGTTGTCTGGGTGACGGCTTTCAGGATGCCTCGTTCAGTTAATGCCCAGTGGTTTCTAAACCTGTCCTTGGCTGACCTGCTGTGCTGTTTAACTATGCCCCTGCTCATGGTTCAATTGGCTCAAGATATGCATTGGCCCTTTGGTTCATTAGCCTGCAAAATACTGCCCAGCCTTCTGTATATGGTCATGTACAGCAGCGTGCTGTTATTAACAGTCATCAGTCTGGACCGCTGGTTCCTAGTGACTCGACCTGCTTGGTGCCAGAACCGGAGGCAGCCCCGCTTGGCTCGCTGGGTCTGTCTAGGTACCTGGGTGCTGGCATTCATTGCCACTATCCCCCAGTTATTCCACATGCAATTAGAGATAAAGGGGTCGAAGGTGCTGTGTATCGGCTATTACTCCAGCCACTTACATGCATGGGCCATGGTTATGTTTCGCTTCCTACTTGGTTTTCTGCTACAGTTTCTGATAATCTCATACAGCCACTGGGCAGTGTACAAGACAATGTGTCAAAGGTCAGCGCACAGGAATAACGAGAGATCAGCACGGACCTTGCGTGTCATCCTAGCTGTAGTTGTCACATTTTTCCTGTGCTGGCTTCCTTTGCATATTGTGGACATTTTTTTCTTGGTCTTGAAAAAAACAGGTAACACAAGGGCAAACCTTTATCTGGCTCATACATTAGCTCTCTGCCTGGCCTACATCAACAGCTGCCTGAACCCACTGCTCTATGTTTGCCTGGGCCGCGGCTTTAGGGAGAGCTTGACCAAGACACTGAAGAGCGTACTCAACTTTGCGTCTGAAGAGCCGACTCGAGCAACCAGTGTAACTATGAACACCAAGAGTACCACCGACACAACCTCCTGAAAGAGAACAGGTTTTATTTCAGAAAAATGTGTCTCTGCTTCACACACACACACACACACGCACACACACACACACACACACACACACACACACACACACACACACACACACACACACACACACACACAAACACATTTTTCAAACTTCATTTAAGTTTTTACTGCAGCAAAATCCACAATACACGGACAGCACTAAAGTGATCTCCAGATCCTTAATGTAATTTATATTATTATTATTATTGTTATTATTATCATGAAAATACTGTATATACCTTTACACTATAAAGACAAAAGTTTGTGGACACCGGACCATAAGATCGATATGTGCTTTTTGAAAATCTCATTCCACATTCAGTCCCCATTTGCTGTTATAACCTCCACTCTTTCAGGGTGATGTTCTACTAGATTTGTGGAGATTTGTGTGAGATTCATTCATCCATAAGTGCGTTAGTAAAGTCAGGTACTGATGTAGGTGAGGTGAGGAGATCTGGGGTGTAGTCACTGTTCACATTAACCCCAAAGGTATGGTTCAGTAGGGTTGAGTTCCATGCTCTATAGCAAACCAACCAAGATCTTCCATCCTAAAACTCATGTCATTGTCATGCTGTAACAGGTTCGGGTCTCCTAGTGAGGGGAAGATGTAATGCTACTGGATCCTAAGACGTCCAATACAATTGTTTGCTTTTAACTTTCCAGTAACAGTTTTGTGACCACATATGGCTGGAAAAATCAGGTGTCTCAATACTTTTGTCCATATAGTGCATTATGTCAATAAAGTATATATGCCCAATTTAACTTTGTTAAAATAATTGTCAGGTTTTGAAAATAAGAACAAGAATTTCATCGTAGTTTCACTTGTTGGCTGATTAGATCGTTGTTACTTGTATATAATTGAATTAATGTCGTATTGAAATGAACAGTTACAGTGGGGTTCTGCTGTAATTTTACACTGTAGCAGCTTATATTAGCAGCTTTTTACTGAATATTTCATCTTGCGTATTTGATATTGTTTAAAGTTTTCAGACTGGTTTGAGCTGAATTTCTGTTGTAATGCTTTCAAATAGAAAAAAAAACACAAAATGACAAAATGACAACACAGTACACGGGATGTTGCGCAAATCTGTGTCAGGAATCCCCCTTGCACCCTAGGCACTTGCTTTTACCCAAGTAAGAAATGTAAGTTTTTAAATTAAGTTTTAAATTACACACATGAAATTAAGAAATACAAATTATCAAAGGTAATTGATAATAAAGTATGAAATCTTAGGTTATTATGACACTTAGTTATAGATAGAAAGTTCCTTGTTTAGCATCATCATTAAATGTGGAACAAATATGTGAAGTTGCTCAATAGTGTGAAAATTTTTGAGAACTACCAGAAACAAAAAAAAACCAATGATAACACAAGATGCACCAAAAAATTGACAACACTGAGTGGTAACGACAAATGTGTTGTATACATCTGTACTGTGCGATATACGGTATTATAATTAATGTATATTATATTAATTTAAATTGCAAATATTTTAAGGTTTAAACATTGTTTTGAACAAAATGTCTCGAATATTTCCATAAACATCTGCTCCTTGAAGCAACTTTATTATCATGACCATCTGTGAATGTTATACAGATCTGAAACTGGAAATGTGGAAGTTAATGGTCAGCAATTTTGTTCATCATGTGAGCATATGATCATGTGCG
This sequence comes from Silurus lanzhouensis, assembly GCA_039877035.1. Lineage (NCBI taxonomy): Eukaryota > Metazoa > Chordata > Actinopteri > Siluriformes > Siluridae > Silurus > Silurus lanzhouensis. Next base: position 15,456,980 of record JBCEWE010002369.1, on the reverse strand, counting down.
CATATGTTTACACTTGTTTACACGGTATGTTTATATATGTTTGAGTATGTGTTATGTACAGTATGATTGTTTATGTAACACAAAAATATAAATATATGGACTGAATAAATGTTTGTATTCCTCTCGCATATAACCACCAATATAAATAAAATATTTTTATTTCTTATTTTTTCTTAATTTATTTTTTTCATATTTTGTTGTTTTACAACCAACAACTGAAAAAAAAAAATAAAAAAAAATAAAAAAATAAAAAAAATTTGTTTTAAATAATATAAAATATAAAATATTATATATATATATATATATATATATATATATATATATACATACAGTACAGACCAAAAGTTTGGACACACCTTCTCATTCAAAGAGTTGTCTTTATTTTCATGACTATGAAAATTGTAGAGTCACACTGAAGGCATCAAGGGCTATTTGACAAGAAGGAGAGTGATGGGGTGCTGCGCCAGATGACCTGGCCTCCACAGTCACCGGACCTGAACCCAATCGAGATGGTTTAGGGGTGAGCTGGACCGCAGAGTGAAGGCAAAAGGGCCAACAAGTGCCAAGCATCTCTCGGGGAACTCCTTCAAGACTGTTGGAAGACCATTTCAGGTGACTACCTCTTGAAGCTCATCAAGAGAATGCCAAGAGTGTGCAAAGCAGTAATCAAAGCAAAAGGTGGCTACTTTGAAGAACCTAGAATATGACATTTTTCAGTTGTTTCACACTTTTTTGTTATGTATATAAACAAACTTTTGGTCTGTACTGTATATATATATATATATATATATCCTATAATATAAAATTGTGGTCAAATATTAATAAAAAAATTGTTTTCCCTTGATGTGAAACCTCTTTTTTTGTGTTTCTTCTTTCACTTTTCTCCTCTTCACCCTTCACTGAGTTTTAGTGACCATCCTCAATCAGGCAAAATCCAGTTTTTAAACAATTTATTGAATTCTGATCTGATATTTACAACTAAATCCAGACTAATGCTTCTCCAGAGACTTGCTTTAAAAGCTCCTCTATAGGTTCTTCTTGATGTTGTTTGTGTAGATATGCTTCCTAGCACACAATGAACCATCTTGGATCCCAGAACAGATTTAAAGTATTACATGACATTATTTTGGTCACAGATGAATTCCTATTAAGTAATCAGGTCTTTGACATGTGATAACAGCTTTTGCATTTGGTACTTGTTCGCACACACACATACACACACACACACACACACATACACACACACAAACACGCACACACACACAAACACACTTGATTGAAGCATAAACATTTTTTATGAAAGTTTTTTACGACTTATTGAGCAGTTACTGCACTTTTTTTTTTATAATTTATAAATTATATATCTATATATTTTTGTTTTTTGGACACCATTATTTTTATAATTTTTTATAATTTAATAATATTGGTCGAAATATTATTTTGCATTGTACATATTTTATATTTAAATGTATAAACACTAAATTAATAGTCAAACCATTTATATTCATATTTCAAATACTATTAATAATAATAATATTAATGTTTTTCTATTGATTTTATTATTTTATTTATTCTATTTTCATTTTAATAATTGGCCTAAGGGAAATGATAATAGGAACTTGACATATTCAGCAAAATTAAAAGTAACTATAAAAAGAAACTATAAAAACAAAACAATTGTATAGGATATTTTTGGATGCGGAAGCATGAAATTTTCTCTTCATTTCAACTAGGAGATCCAAACTTGTTCAGCATGACAATGCCCCTGTGCCCAAAGCCAGCTTCATGAAGATACTTGGTTTGGAGTATAAGATCTTGAGTGACCTGCTATAAAGCTCTGACCTCAAGCCTACTGAACACCTTTGGAATAAACTGTGGAGGTTATTATAACAGAAGATGGGGACTAAATGTGAAATAAGATGCTCAAAAAACAAATAAGAATCTTATGCTCAGGTGTCCACAAACCTTTCTTTATGTAGTGTATCATTGTTGGTGGATATACTAAACACATAATGTTGATCATTTTATTCTTAACCTCCTTCTCTTAACTCTTAGCCAAGTTTCAGCCACAAAGTTTCTAAGCAACCAAAATCATTCCAAGTGGTTATTGAGAAATGTGTGCTATGGGTAACTTCTTCTTCTTTCTTTTGGCTTCTCCTATTAAGGGTCGCCACAGCGGATCATCCATCTCCATACCCACTGTTCTCCACCTACCTCTTTCAACCCAACCACCTGCATGTCTTCCCTCACCACATCCATAAACCTCCTCCTTGGTCTTCCTCTTTTTCTCCTTACTTGTGGCTCCATCTTCAGCATTCTCCTACTGATATACCCCATGTCCCTCCTCTGCACATGTCTAAACCATCTCAATCTCACTTCCCTCACCTTGTCTCCAAAGCGTCCTACATGCGCTGTCCCTCTAATAAACTCATTTCTAATCCTGTCCATCCTCGTCACTCCAAACGAAAACTTCAACATCTTCAGCTCTGCTACCTCCAGCTCCACCTCCTGTCTTTTACTCAATACCACTGTCTCTAATCCATACAACATCTCAGGTCTCACCACAGTCCTATAAACTTTCCCTTTCACTCTCACAGATAATCTTCTATCACAAATCACTCCTGCTATCACTCTTCTCCACCCACTCCACCCTGCCTGCACTCTTTTCTTCACTTCTCTAACACACTCTCCATTACTTTGCACTGTTGACCCCAGGTACCTGAACTCCTCCACCTTCTCCACCTCTTCTCCCTGCAACCGCACCCCTCCACTGCCCTCCCTCTCATTCACACACATGTACTCAGTCTTACTCCCACTGACTTTCATTCCCCTTCTCTCCAGCGTGTACCTCCACCTCTCCAGGCTCTTCTCCACCTGCTCCCTACTCTCACCACAAATCACAATATCATTAGCAAACATCATAGTCCAGGGAGACTCCTGTTTTTTTTCAGCCTGGTGATCTTTATATTTATATATCAATAGTTTCTCCCTGATTAGTTTTATTAGACCTAAGAATCAAGCACAACTTGATAATAAGCGAATTCTGGCATAACAAAATCACTAAACCAGAATAAATTCTAGAAAATTATGAAAATGATTATACTTCTAAAACAGGTATAAATTAATGTGTGCTATACAGTGGCATAGCATGTAATAAAGTGTGTTGTTTATATAAAAAAGTTTATTATCATCATGCAGTAAAAGGAAATCACAAAACATTTCCAAATTTAAAAAAGGTGTGTCTAAACACAAAGGCCGAAGATGCTTGTGTAAAAAAAAAAAAAAAAAAAAAGCAGGCAAGACAAGACCAGATTATGTACAAGACTCAGAATTAGAGCAATGATTAATGTACAGATATTCTTATGGCTGTTGGGATGGCTTTTTCTCACACAGAGTTTGGCAGTGCTGTAAACAGGACAGAGACATAGTACATTACATAGAGGTGGATTTATGCTCATACTCTAAGAGCAACTCCAGCTAATTTTATATACACATGATTTCTGTTTGGTGTTTACATCATAAAGTCTTTCTGATAAAAAAAATGTATCACTGTGCATTAAACACTCTGAGCATTGAAAAAAAAAACATGGAGTCATTTCCTATGGGGGAAAACACTAAAAAAACACCTTAGCAAGTGGAAATATCTATATAGTTGAATGTATCTAGTATATATTATTATAAGGTTAAAATACACTACATTTAAGAGCATTAAACCTATTTCTAGATATTATTGTTCACAGCTTCTTTTTTGATTTTTACGGCATCACTTGGCCTCTTTCTGAAAATAAATGCCTAAAATATCTGAAATATGACATATCCCATGCTAGAAACGACTTTACAATGGCTTAAAACAGGTCTAACATAGGTCTTATAAATAGTTTTTTGTAATGTTAGAATAGGAAATAATTGTGACTGTTATATAACCAGGGTTTAGAAGGTGTTTGAACACATGTTGTGACAGGAAAAATAAAGCCAAGTAGTGATGCACTTTGGAGACTATGTGACAGACATATAGATTTGCAGAAATGAATTCAACAGTTAAATCCATGCTAATGTGAGTTTCATAATAAAAAAATCTATTTCAGGAGATTTCATATTATGAAAAGCATATGGCTTGTCAAGACATCACAATTACATTCATTAATAAAAGCAAATTATGAGAGATCACATTTTGAAATAACTTAAAGTAGTGTCACTTGGTACAAGGTTCAACAGTATAAAAAAAAGAAAAGAAACGATAGGGGAAGTAAAGCAGATGATTAAAATATGATCTATTGCCAAATTCATATGAAATCCATGAAGGTCTTTAGCAAAATCAAAGGTCCACTGACATCAAGAAAAACATTTCTCAGTAAAAAAGTTTCCAATAAGGTGCAATGTGGTATCTATGGGTGTTATGGCTGTCTTGTGATTAGTGATCCTCATTCATTTGTATTCAGTTCTGTAAAGCTTATTATATGAACACTAATTGCCAGGATGTTTAAGAAGGGAGAAGAACACTGGAAAAATTATGGAAAATGCCTTCAGACATAATGTGCTGGCCAAAATAGCTCCAGCTGTACCGTAACACAGATAACAAGATTAAATATCAGGTATATCCGCAAATCTGATAGATTATAGTTTGGTCATTGTCACTAAAAGCAAAAGGAAAAGGTTTGAAGTGTGTACAGTACTAATGTCTCCCATTCCAGAGGTCCAAAGGAATAGTTTGTGTGTTGGCAAAACTCCATATTTATCCAGCTTTATAAATTGTACAGAGGATTCCATGACATTCAATTAGGTCAGAATTTGGACATACGCCGATCAGGAATAACATTATGACATTAATACATGATGAGTGAGGAAGTGAATAACACTGATGATCTCTTCATCATGGCACCTGTTAGTGGGATTTATAAGACAGCAAATTAACAATTTGTCCCCAAGTTAATGTGTTAGAAGCAGGAAAAATGGGCAAGAGCAAGTCTGACGAGGGACAAATTGTGACGTCTAGACGACTGGGTCAGAGCATCTCCAAAAATGCAGCTCTTGTTGGATGTTCCCGGTCTGCAGTCAACTATCAAAAGTGGTCCATGGCAGGAACAGTGGTGAACCGGCGACAGGGTCGTGGGCGGCCGAAGCCCATCAATGCACGTGGGGAGCGAAGGCTGGTCCTTGTGGTCCGATCCAACAGACAAGCTCCTGTTGCTCAAACTGCTGAAGAAGTTGATGCTGTTAATGATCGATGGGTCACGACTGTTTTGGCAGCAAAAGAGGGACCAACACAATATTAGGCATGTGGTCATAATGTTATGTCTGGTTGGTGTATAATAAATTCAGTTTTTGGTTGATGGATTCCAATTTCTAACACCATAAAACCATCAAACACTGGAATCACAGCATATAATAAGTTAATCTCAAATGCATTTTTAAAGACTAGACAGTGGTCATGACCTTTAGCGAGCCTGAACGGAAACGTAGGATCTTCTTCTTTAGTGCATGTGAGGCTTTAATCCTGACCATAGCAGTAGCTGCATTCTGGGAGAAAGAAGGCACACCTGGGGGCACTTGCTGAGGCCAGACAAGGCCCCCACTTTCATCTGAGTCACTTGAACTTGAGCTAGACCCTGGGGAGCATGTTTCACTCAAACTGGAGTCAGATCCATGTCCTTGAGTTCCTCTAGCATTCGTCCCATTTCCAATGTGGTGGTCCTTCTCAGGGTACTTTATAAATGAATGTGGGCTGATTTGACGTGGTAGGTTGAATTGTTCTTCAGCTCTAAACAATGCTGGATTCTCTTTCTGTCTGAGGTCTGCCGTGGAGCTCCAGAGTCTCTGATTGTACATATAATCTTCATTGATACAGTGCATATCCATATCACACCCCAGTGTGTGATATCTATAATCTGGTTTGGTGGTAAAACCTTGGGATTGGAAGCTGTCTTCTGATAGAAACTGGCTGGTTGCCCTTTCATGCCTCTGCCCAACTGATGACCAGCTTTCCTCCTGATATATTCTGGTTGAGGGCAGTCGATGTGCCAGCTCCAGAGATGGAAGTTCCCAGTCTTGTTTGGGAGCTTCAGAAGGTAAAGGTGAAGAAATACATGGATGATGATGATGACGATGCTGATCAAGATCAGTAATGAGAGTGGATGACTCTATAGAGGAACATGGATCTTTACAAGCCTGTTTGAATTCGTTATCCTCATTTCCCAGATAGCACCTGTCTTGCAATGTAACTTCATCATTGAAGAATTCCAATTGCTGCCATTCTGCACTTTCAGGTTGTTCAGAGTAGTTGTGAGGATAAGCATATAGTTCTTGCCAACAATCAGGACTAGAACCGAGGACATCTGTAGCGGTGGAAGTTTGGTTGACGCAATAGCGCTGTAGAAGATCCAAAATATAAGTCTCTACTCGCATTGCGAGCTGGAGGTCTTCTTCTGTGGGGCCTTCATCCACCTCCACAATAGGACCTTGAGCTTCACAAAAGGCTCCAATAGAACTACCATCCACATTTAAATTCATAATGGTACCCATCTTTGGTTCATTGACCTGACACGAAGCTTCGTTTTCATCATCCTCGGCATCCTCAATTCCTTCTGCAATGCCCTCTAACGGGGGGTAGGGGGCAGAGTATGACCGGGGCAGAAAAGAACGCAAGGGCCTTGCCCTCTGACCTTCCCAGTCCAGCATGTGAGCATCTTCTAGAAAAAAGAGCAAGCAAGTAATTCAGTATCACTAAACAGAAGAAATATTGTTGATATATTGGTACATACTGCAATTTTAATATGCCTTTTTAAGGTATTAGATTTTTTTCTAAGTGATACTGTTAGGAAGTTAGGAGTTTTGTGACCAAAATTATTTACACTTGTCAGATCTTATGAATGTTGTGATCCATCAAATACTTTTGTAGAAGTTTAATTTCGAAGCTGTCTGTGGTATGATGAAAACAAACGAATGATAAATCCAGCAGATCTACTAAACTTCTCAGTATCTGGATCTGAATACCTAAGAGAAATATGGAGTTCCACATGTTATGTAAGAGATGTTGACAAATTTTCTATTTCTATGACAATATTGCCAGCTGCAGGGCAAATTATGAGTTCACTCTTATAGGAAAAGTTTATGTTAGAAAATATTTATATATTATTAGTAGACGGAGTCTCCGGCGCCAACAATGTTTTTTCAAGAGACAAAAAATTTAGTGATGCTGGTGAGATGGTGGCACTTTGCAGACGCCAACAAAACATATAAATGGCTAAAAGATATGTTGCCATTATTTGAATTAATAAAAATATAATGATGGCATGCTACCCCATCTTATAATCGGTTATTTTCTAATAGTAGCACACCCAGGACTGATTTATTCTTCAAATAAGCATTATCAAAGAGTCCTGAACATACACTACATGGACAAAAGTATCGTGACACCTGATTTTTTCCATCGATACGTGATTCGTCCACAAGCTATAACCCCAAAGTTAAAGACACACAGTTGTATACATTGTATGTTAATGACCCTGTGTAAAAATCCAGCTTTATAATTTGTTTGGACTGAAACATCTCGTGTGTCCTGCTCTGACCTCACCCTTACTGAACACCTTTTGGATGAAGGTGAAGAATGATGACTGCACCCTGGGTCTCCTCACATCACCTACATCAGTAGCTGACTTTAATACTGGCATTGTGGCTAAATGAGTCGCACACAAATCTCCACAAGTACACTCTAAAATCTAGTGGAACATCTGCCCATAAAAGTGAAGGGTATTATAACAGTAAATGGGGACTACCTAGGATTAGGATGTTCAAAAAACACAATCTTATAGTCAGGTGTCTACAAACATTTGTCCTTGTAGTGTACAGTCAGTGTTGAAGTATAGGTTAGTATATGTTTTTATTTTTTACATTGGAGGTATAAACAGATTATAAAGAATAGATGAATGATTATCTGGAGTACAGACTGACCCACTGATCTGCCTCTGTGGTTGTAGAAAGAAAGACTGGGAGAAGATCTTGAGTGTCTTATAGATGACTGACTCTCACTCTGCTCATAACCTGCAGACACACACAACCATCCATACAATGCCATAAATGATTACACAATGCAGAATGACAGTAAAATCGATGTAGGTACAGTATATCGTGTAGATTTTCGGTGAAAAGTTGTGACCATGTTCACATGAGGCATGTTTTCCTATCTGTCCTTTATGCAGTCAATAATCAAATAGTTTTTATGTTTTTTTTATCATCTGACAAGGAAATTTGTACCTTGAAAAAGCAAGTGATGCATGATGTAAGCTCTGAGTGAAAAAGGAAAACAACAGTCTTTGAAAGAATTTAATATCCACTGCTGAGCACAAAGGAGCCTATTGGGGCTGCAAATAATGTTTCTAGCAGTAGCAAGGTCTTCTCTGCTGGCCTAAACTGACTGATCAAAATCAGTGTACTTTTGAATAGATTTTATTTCCCTACGGTATTAAATTATTACCAATAATCTCTTCATTTCATTGCGTTTCTTCTTCTTCTTCGGAGGTCTAGGTGTGAACTGCATGGATCACCCCTGGCATCTATTTAGCTTTGTATTATATGTATATGAGTGTGCTATTGAATTCTATTGTATATTTATTCTGAAGGTTTCTGTTAACAGGAGCTCAGACAGTTTTCTGAATGTAAAGTAAATTGCACATTCAAAATTACTGATATAATCATCATTTACACAATATCTTTGGGGAAATAAGGAAGTGGTATCTCATTAGTTAAAGCAGAAGGTCAATAGTTGAAGCCCTGGTATTACCAACCTGCCACTCTTGAGCAAGGCCCTTAACCCTCTGTGCTTTAGGAGCACTGTATCATGGCTGCCCCAGCTTCCTAATATTATTATTCTTTTTTTATTCCACTTTCTGTGTATTTTTCACTGCTTATCCACTACACATTTTTTTGCACCATCCATAACTCACATTTGCACTACTGTACATTCCACCCATATTTATACTGTATATACTGTAACATACACACATTCATATCTGTACATAAATATATCATGCCATTGAGTATATTATCTTCTAACATGTCTATCTATGGATAATCTTTGCACAGTATGTATATGTATATATTGACCTCATACCCTATTTATCATACTGTTATTTATTGTAAACAGGCCAATTATGCACTTCTGGTTAGACACAAACTGCATTTTATTTACATGTACCTTGCACAATGAAAATAAAGTTAAATCTATTCTAATCTAATCTAATCTGAACTAATCTGATCTGATCTAATCTAACATCACAGGGATATGCAGGGAATTTCTCTGTGCTGTAAAGTACATGTGACAAGTATAAGGTACCACCTCTATATTAAGAACTTGTTTACAGCCATGATATGGCAAATAATCCACAAATTCTAAAACCTATAGAAAATGTCTGAAAAGATTTTTCTGAAGAATATATTAATTTAGGATTTATGTACAAAAGTCTTTGGACACTATAAGATTGGTATGTGCTTTTTAACCATCCCATTCCACATTTAGTCCCCATTTGCTGTTATAATAACCTCCACTCTTCTGGGAAGATGTTCTTCTTTATCCAATTCATCCAAAAGGTGTTCAATAGGATTGAGGTCTATAGAAGGAGATCTTCCACTCCAAACCATGTAAAGCATATCTTCATTAAACTGGTTTTGTGCATCTCCTAGTTTATATGAAGGGAAATTGTAATGTTACAACAATTGTGTGCCTCCTGTATTGTGGTAGAAGATTAAGGATGAACCACACAAAGCTGGAAAAGACAAGTGTCCCAAAACTTTTGTCCATATAGTTTTTCTTTGAGTATATTCATGCCTCTGGAGGAAGTACCTGAGCTTGACACACTGTCCAGGTTGTCCGCTGGGTTGGAGTTCATTGTCATCTCGCTGATTTGCTGCTGCAGGATCGACATCACACCACCGGGGGCATCTGGGAGCTGCTTCTGTGATACACATTATCACAAAGGCCAGGGTTTGCAATCGTATTTCAACTGTTTCATTTACGTTAATATGATTTACTAAAATACACAATACAGCAGATTTTGTGTAAAAAAAAAAAACATAGAGGCACTGTGCATTTTCTGTATATTTTACATGTGCACGCATATACATATTTAACAAATCTATCACACACTCTGTTTCACGCCTGGCCTGATTATACACCTAATTAGTATTCAATTAGCGAAAGCTTTCAGAGAGAAATCCATAGTGAGGGTCTTTGGGAGACAGTAAATCAAATGTTGCTATGCAACCCCAATAAAGCAATACATAATTTATTAACCTTCTCAATAAAAAACTGAATAATTAGTGGAGATTATTTTATTGTAATTTAGCACTATATTTAAAGTGTGAATGATGCATGCTGTTCCACAGCAAAGTGCATCTGTAATTTAAACACAAACAAAACCAGAAACAATGACAATGATTAATGTGTGTGTGTGTGTGTGTGTGTGTGTGTGTGTGTGTGTGTGTGTGGGAGTGACCGTATGGTCATGCACACATGTAAAGTTTGTTATCTAAGCCACTTCCAAGAACAATAGAATCATTTTTCATTTTTATGCTCACACTATTATTTAGATTAGATTACATTAGATTACATCTATTCTATCCAATTCACACATTACTTGTGTAAGGTGGTTAAGAGTGGTGTAATGTGTTTTGTGATTGACTGGTATAATATGAGTAAGAATGGTGTAATGTAAATGAGACTGGTGTAATGTGATTGAGACTGGTGTAAAGTGATTGAGACTGGTGTAATGTGATAAAGACTGGTGCACTGTGATTGAGACTGGTGTAAAGTGATTGAGACTGGTGTAATGTGATAAAGACTGGTGTACTGTGATAGGGACTGGTGTACTGAGATAGAGACTGGTGTAATGTGATAGAGACTGGTGTAATGTGATAGAGACTGGTGTACTGTGATAGAGACTGGTGTTCTGTGATTGAGACTGGTGTACTGTGATGGAGACTGGTGTACTGAGATAGAGACTGGTGTAATGTGATAGAGACTGGTGTACTGTGATAGAGACTGGTGTACTGTGATAGAGACTGGTGTACTGTGATGGAGACTGGTGTAATGTGATAGAGACTGGTGTACTGTGATAGAGACTGGTGTTCTGTGATAAAGACTGGTGTTCTGTGATAGAGACTCGTTCGATTTGCAAACGGTGGCGTTGGAGATGGAGGTTTTGGAGAAACAGATTCGCGAGCTGCATGAAAAGCATGCCCGGCTGCGAGAGCGGAAAGCGGCGCTGGAAACATCCCGGGCGGACGCGCACTCGTCCCAGGTAAATTCCCGGGCTGAACCCAACGCTCCCAGCACCTCAACTCCGCGTGTTTCTCTGCCCAGACCCAGCGCACCTACATCTCCGGCAAAGGTGCAACATGGACCCTGGATGCGGCAGCGGCGGAAGAGACAAGCAAAGCCCCGGTCGAGGACGTCTCCTCCGCCACCACTACAGGCCTTCGAGATCTCGACCGAGAACCGCTTCGCCCCTCTCCGCGAGACGAAACGCGACACTGTGATTCTCGGAGATTCCATCGTCCGGCATGTCCGCGCTACCGGAGCTAAAGGTAAGGTGCACACTCGCTGTTTTCCTGGTGCTCGTGTTCTTGATGTCGCTGCGCAGGTACCCGCGATCCTGAAGGAGAACTTCGGAGCGGTTGTTCTTCATGCCGGAACGAACGACACCAGGCTGAGGCAAACGGAGATCTTAAAGAGGGATTTCAGGATCCTGGTGGAGACGGTACGCAGCACATCACCCACAACGAGGATCATAGTGTCAGGACCCCTTCCCACTTACCAGCGAGGGGCTGAGAAGTTTAGTAGACTTTTAGCTCTAAATGAATGGTTACAGTCATGGTGTCGAGAACATAAACTTCTCTTTGTTAATAACTGGAACTGTTTCTGGGAGCGTCCTAGGTTCTTCCGCCCTGATGACCTGCACCCCAGCAGAGTTGGAGCAGCAGTGCTATCAGATAACATCTCTAGGATACTTCACACCATCTGACTGGTAAGACATCAGGAAATTTACGACAATGAGAACACGCATACAACAGACCAAATAGTTACAAATTCACACACAGCCCAGTTTATAGAAACCGTATCTATTCCTCGTGTAGCAAAACCAAGAATTAAATACACAAGATCCAGAAATAATCTCATTGAAGTTAAAACTGAAAAATGCCAGATAAACAAACACCAAAAAGTTTTAAAGTTTGGTCTTTTAAACATTAGATCACTTGCACCCAAAGCGCTGATTATAAATGAGATGATCACAGAGAATAATCTCGATGCACTCTGTCTCACTGAGACCTGGATTAAACCAGGTGATTATATGGGTCTAAACGAGTCGACACCGTCAGGATATGTTTATAAGCATGAGCCGCGTCAGACTGGTCGTGGGGGGGTGTAGGAACCATTTATACTGCCTCTCTTAATGTTAGTCAGATGTTAGGATTCAGTTTTAAATCATTTGAAGTGCTCGTTCTTAAAGTTGTATTTTCAGACAGACATAGAAAACTCGCTCTGGTCACCGTGTACAGACCCCAGGGCCCTACGCTGATTTTCTTCAAGAGTTTGCTTGTTTTCTATCAGATCTCTTGATCGATTTTGATAAAGTGCTGCTTGTAGGAGATTTTAATATTCATGTAGATGATGTAAACGATGCTCTAGGATTATCATTTGTTGACTTATTAAACTCTTTTGGGGTTAAACAAAACGTCACCGGACCAACTCATCGCTTTAACCACACATTAGACTTAATAATATCCCACGGAGCAGACGTCACTAATATAGATATTTTACCTCAGAGTGATGACATCACAGACCATTACCTCATACTGTACACACTACCGGTAGAGCAGATTAGCCGTGTTGCACCACGTTATCGACTTGGTAGGACTATTGTTCCGACCACTAAGGACAGATTCATAAATAACCTGCCTGATTTATCTCAATTTCTCACTAAACCCATAACTACCAATAATCTTGATGAGATAACTAACAACATAGACCTTATCCTCACTAGCACAATAGACACCGTTGCCCCCATCCGGTTAAAAAGGTTAGAGAACAAGCACCTGCACCTTGGTATAATAGTCATGCGCATGCCCTCAAGAGAACAGCACGTAATCTGGAGAGAAAATGGAGGAAAACTAAATTGGAGGTATTTAGAATCGCGTATAAAGACAGTATGCTCAGCTACAGACAGGCGCTAAAAGCTGCTAGAGCTGAACACCTGAGCAAACTTATAGAAAATAACAAAAACAATCCCAGGTTCCTTTTCAGTACAGTAGCTAAACTAACTACAAATCAGGGCTCTGAAAATTGTGTTCCATCACAGTTTAGTAGTGAGGACTTTATGATTTTCTTCACTGAAAAAATAGATAACATTAGAAAAACAATTGTGGCAGTTCAACCTCTGACACCATCTCCTGAGACAGTGTTACCTTCAACTCCACAACTCCACTGTTTTACATGTATAGGACAGGAAGAGCTGTATAATGTTATTGCCAAAGCTAAATCGACAACATGTCAGTTAGATCCAATTCCTACTAAATTACTGAAGGAAGTGTTATATACAACTGGTGAACCTCTTCTGAATATTATTAACTCCTCACTATCTTTAGGTCACGTCCCTAAATCCCTCAAGTTAGCAGTTATTAAGCCCCTCATTAAAAAACCTAATCTGGATCCAAACACGTTATCAAATTACAGACCCATTTCAAATCTCCCATTTATGTCTAAGATTTTAGAAAAGATTGTCGCTGCCCAGTTATGTTCCTACCTGCAAGAGAACAATATCTTTGAAGAATTTCAGTCAGGTTTTAGGCCCCATCATAGCACAGAAACTGCTCTAGTTAAAATAACTAATGACCTGTTTTTAGCTTCAGACCAAGGCTTCATTTCGCTGTTGGTTTTACTTGATCTTAGTGCTGCTTTCGACACTATAGACCATGATCTCCTCCTAGATCGATTACAAATTACATCGGCATTCAGGGACAGGCATTAAGCTGGTTTAAATCCTACCTGTCCGATCGTTACCATTTCGTAGATTTAAATGGAGAGCTATCCAGGCTAATGCAAGTAAATTATGGCGTGCCGCAAGGTTCAGTTCTAGGACCCCTGCTGTTCACAATATACATGCTTCCGTTAGGAAATATTATTAGAAGGCATGGAATTAGCTTCCATTGTTATGCTGATGATACTCAGCTATATATTTCATCTAAACCAGGCGATATAGCTCAATTAAGTCGGATAACTGAGTGTGTTAAGGAAATAAGAGATTGGATGACCCATAACTTTCTACTTTTAAATTCCGATAAGACTGAGATTTTGCTCATCGGACCAAAAACTAGTATACAGAAGCTCCAGCATCTCAACCTGCATTTAGACGGATGTTCTGTAACCACTAATTCAACAGTAAAAGACCTGGGTGTTATTTTAGACAGCGACTTGTCTTTCAAAAATCATATCAATCAAGTTACTAAAACAGCCTTCTTTCACCTTAGAAATATTTCTAAGCTAAGAAATATGTTGTCCATATCCGATGCAGAAAAGCTCGTCCATGCGTTCATGACCTCCAGAATAGACTACTGTAATGCGTTACTAGGTGGATGTCCTGCATCATTAATAAACAAGCTTCAGTTAGTCCAGAATGCAGCAGCCAGAGTTCTTACAAGGGCAAGAAAATATGATCACATAACCCCGATCTTATCGTCCCTACATTGGCTTCCTGTTAAGTTTCGAATAGACTACAAACTATTACTTCTCACTTATAAAGCACTAAATGGTTTGGCTCCCATATATCTATCCAGTCTTTTAACTCGCTACAATCCGCCACGCTCCCTGAGATCTCAAAACTCTGGGCTTCTAGTAGTTCCTAGAATAGCAAAGTCCACTAAAGGTGGTAGAGCTTTTTCACATTTAGCTCCTAAACTCTGGAATAGTCTTCCTGACGGTGTTCGGGGCTCAGACACACTCACCCAGTTTAAGTGTAGATTAAAAACATATCTTTTTAGCAAAGC
Source organism: Silurus lanzhouensis (assembly GCA_039877035.1). Classification (NCBI taxonomy): domain Eukaryota; kingdom Metazoa; phylum Chordata; class Actinopteri; order Siluriformes; family Siluridae; genus Silurus; species Silurus lanzhouensis. The sequence goes on along the minus strand of JBCEWE010002369.1, from coordinate 15,441,947 downwards.
CTACACATAACACACATCACATCATAACCTTGTGCTCCAGAACATCTGATCACATGCACATTATCAACTTGTGCTGTTAATATCATGAACAGCAGCTACGCTAATTGCTCTCCACTGCTTCTCTTTCTCTCCCCATCCCGAGACACCCTGAGGTTCCTCCAGCTCCAGTCACCTCCCACCTCGTGATGATTACGGACCTTTGAAGAAGTAGATGCCGAACTCACAAACATCCCGAACCATCTAGAGACGTACCAGTGCCATTTGGATCCCGCTACATGTGTGGAGTTTGGCATTGGACCTCCTGGAGTGTTAAAGGCTCTGGCATGGAGAAGCTGATGCTGGATCTGTGGTGATCACAAATGCTGAGCTCATAAAACTCGGAGCTACTAACCATATAGACTGTATAAGACTGCAGAAAGAACATCACTTATAATCTTATACTCCAGTGCTCATGTTAGTTCTCACTCTCCAGTGTTCTGTATTGTTGAAAGATTTATGATCAAACTCTTGATGTCACCCAAAATGAGGATGGGTTTCCCTTTTGAGTCTGGTTCCTCTCAAGGTTTCTTCCTCATAACATCTAAGGGAGTTTTTCCTTGCCACAGTCGCCACAGCTTGCTCATCAGGGACAAATTCACACCATTCACCTTCACTGTTGATTTGTGTAAAGCTGCTTTGAGACAATGTCTGTTGTGAAAAGCGCTATACAAATAAACTTGACTTGACTTGACTTGACTTGACTAGAGACTGGTGTAATGTGATAGAGACTAGTGTAATGTGATAGAGACTGGTGTTCTGTGATTGAGACTGGTGTAATGTGATAGAGACTGGTGTTCTGTGATTGAGACTGGTGTAATGTGATAGAGACTGGTGTACTGTGATTGAGACTGGTGCACTATGAGACTGGTATAATGTGATGGAAACTGGTATACTGGTAAACTGGTGTACTATAAAACTGGTGTAATGTGATAGAGACTGGTGTACTGTGATAGAGACTGGTGTACTGTGATAAAGACTGGTGCACTGTGATTGAGACTGGTGTAATGTAATTGAGACTGGTGTAATGTGATAGAGACTGGTGTACTGTGATAGAGACTGGTGTAATGTGATAGAGACTGGTGTTCTGTGATAGAGACTGGTGTACTGTGATAGAGACTGGTGTAATGTGATAGAGACTGGTGTTCTGTGATTGAGACTGGTGTAATGTGATAGAGACTGGTGTTCTGTGATAGAGACTGGTGTACTGTGATTGAGACTGGTGCACTATGAGACTGGTATAATGTGATGGAAACTGGTATACTGGTAAACTGGTGTACTATAAAACTGGTGTAATGTGATAGAGACTGGTGTACTGTGATAGAGACTGGTGTAATGTGATAGAGACTGGTGTTCTGTGATAGAGACTGGTGTAATGTGATAGAGACTGGTGTAATGTGATAGAGACTGGTGTACTGTGATAGAGACTGGTGTAATGTGATAGAGACTGGTGTACTGTGATAGAGACTGGTGTAATGTGATAGAGATTGGTGTACTGTGATTGAGACTGGTATACTATGAGACTGGTGTAATTTGATTGAGACTGGTGTAATGTGATAGAGACTGGTGTAATGTGATAGAGATTGGTGTACTGTGATTGAGACTGGTGTACTGTGAGACTGGTGTAATGTGATTGAGACTGGTGGAATGTGCTGTATCTCGCAGGTTTAATCTTAAGACACTTTTTTAATTTCAAAGAAACCTTCTACTCCTATCTAAATGACAGTTAACAGAAATACAGGACATGCAAGAATGACAAATGATATATAAATTCACAGCCTACAAATTGATTTGCTCCTTGAGCATTCTCTCTTTATATGTATGTGATAGAGACTGGTGTACTGTGATTGAGACTGGTGCACTATGAGACTGGTATAATGTGATGGACACTGGTATACTGGTAAACTGGTGTACTATAAAACTGGTGTAATGTGATAGAGACTAGTGTACTGTAATAGAGAATGGTGTAATGTGATAGAGACTGGTGTATTGTGATAGAGACTGGTGTACTGTGATAGAGACTGGTGTACTGTGATGGAGACTGGTGTACTGTGATAGAGACTGGTGTACTGTGATAGAGACTGGTGTAATGTGATAGAGACTGGTGTAATGTGATAGAGACTGGTGTAATGTGATAGAGACTGGTGTTCTGTGATAGAGACTGGTGTTCTGTGATAGAGACTGGTGTAATGTGATAGAGACTGGTGTACTGTGATAGAGACTGGTGTAATGTGATAGAGACTGGTGTACTGTGATAGAGACTGGTGTACTGTGATAGAGACTGGTGTAATGTGATAGAGACTGGTGTAATGTGATAGAGACTGGTGTTCTGTGATAGAGACTGGTGTAATGTGATAGAGACTGGTGTACTATGAGACTGGTGTAATGTGATAGAGACTGGTGTAATGTGATAGAGACTGGTGTATTGTGATAGAGACTGGTGTACTGTGATAGAGACTGGTGTAATGTGATAGAGACTGGTGTACTGTGATGGAGACTGGTGTACTGTGATAGAGACTGGTGTAATGTGATAGAGACTGGTGTAATGTGATAGAGACTGGTGTTCTGTGATAGAGACTGGTGTACTATGATAGAGACTGGTGTACTATGATAGAGACTGGTGTAATGTGATAGAGACTGGTGTACTGTGATAGAGACTGGTGTAATGTGATAGAGACTGGTGTACTGTGATAGAGACTAGTGTAATGTGATAGAGACTAGTGTAATGTGATAGAGACTGGTGTAATGTGATAGAGACTGGTGTTCTGTGATAGAGACTGGTGTAATGTGATAGAGACTGGTGTACTATGAGACTGGTGTAATGTGATAGAGACTGGTGTAATGTGATAGAGACTGGTGTACTATGAGACTGGTGTAATGTGATTGAGACTGGTGTACTGTGAGACTGGTGTAATGTGATTGAGACTGGTGTACTGTGAGACTGGTGTACTGTGATAGAGACTGGTGTAATGTGATAGAGACTGGTGTACTGTGATAGAGACTGGTGTAATGTGATAGAGACTGGTGTACTATGAGACTGGTGTAATGTGATAGAGACTGGTGTAATGTGATAGAGACTGGTGTACTATGAGACTGGTGTAATGTGATTGAGACTGGTGTACTGTGAGACTGGTGTAATGTGATAGAGACTGGTGTACTGTGATAGAGACTGGTGTAATGTGATAGAGACTGGTGTAATGTGATAGAGACTGGTGTAATGTGATAGAGACTGGTGTACTATGATAGAGACTGGTGTACTATGATAGAGACTGGTGTAATGTGATAGAGACTGGTGTACTGTGATAGAGACTGGTGTAATGTGATAGAGACTGGTGTAATGTGATAGAGACTGGTGTTCTGTGATAGAGACTGGTGTAATGTGATAGAGACTGGTGTACTATGAGACTGGTGTAATGTGATAGAGACTGGTGTAATGTGATAGAGACTGGTGTATTGTGATAGAGACTGGTGTACTGTGATAGAGACTGGTGTAATGTGATGGAGACTGGTGTACTGTGATAGAGACTGGTGTAATGTGATAGAGACTGGTGTAATGTGATAGAGACTGGTGTTCTGTGATAGAGACTGGTGTTCTGTGATAGAGACTGGTGTACTATGATAGAGACTGGTGTACTATGATAGAGACTGGTGTAATGTGATAGAGACTGGTGTACTGTGATAGAGACTGGTGTAATGTGATAGAGACTGGTGTAATGTGATAGAGACTGGTGTTCTGTGATAGAGACTGGTGTAATGTGATAGAGACTGGTGTACTATGAGACTGGTGTAATGTGATAGAGACTGGTGTAATGTGATAGAGACTGGTGTACTATGAGACTGGTGTAATGTGATTGAGACTGGTGTACTGTGAGACTGGTGTAATGTGATTGAGACTGGTGTACTGTGAGACTGGTGTAATGTGATTGAGACTGGTGGAATGTGCTGTATCTCACAGGTTTATTCTTAAGACACTTTTTTAATTTCAAAGAAACCTTCTACTCCTATCTAAATGACAGCAAACAGAAATACAGGCCATGCAAAAATGACAAATGATGTACAAATCTACAGCCTACAAATTAATTTGCTCCTTAAGCGTTCTATCTCTCTTTATATTCACAAATCCTCTCTTTTAATTCTTATTGTCAAGAATACAGATAGTCATGTGCCTTGCTGTTTAGTTCAAATTCAGCAATGTCCATAATGAAACATGACCCTGACTTTATCGACAATGCTTGCAACCATGGCGACGTGTTATGTGACATGTGACTAAAAAAGAACACAAAGAGAAAGAGACCAGGGAATGAAAAGCAAGTGAGAACAGGTCTCTGTGTTTTAATGATTCGCTTTCGCCAGGCTTGCATCCGTCAGTCGATCTGTTAAATGAAGACTTGTTCAATTAAAGTGAAGAATTTAAACTGCAGTGGAAGTGAAATTCAATTGTGATCATGCTGCAATCATCGGCAAACAGCCTGCAGCTCAGAGACCCTCTGCTCCTTTGGAGACCCGTTAGGATCCATACATATTCTTCATAAGCTAAGCTGTACAAGAGCTGCATCTGCATTTGTTGAGATGTACATTATTGTAATTTGCCGACACACACACAAACACACATATTTGTTCAAAGACCTACACAAGAGCTGCACATGCATGTGCTGGGAGTTGTGTGTTTGTTAAGATGTTTATCACTGTATCTTACCAACATACACATGCACACACACAAAGTATCCACACTGAAAACCATGTTTTCTCAGATGATTGTATAATAAGCAGTACTGTGTGCACTCCCACAGCCTCAAACTCTTTTCTACCTGCATTCATTTATTTATATCCTGGTGGTGAATCTGTAATTACAGCTTTAAGCTACTGATCAGAGGCTCAAAAACTGGAACTGGCAACATCTTAAGACATTTTAAGGCTCTACACAACTTTCATCTACTCACCTAGACTATTAGCTGTTTGGATAAAAGGAGTTGACTTAGTGATTTGTATGTGAAAATGTAAGTTTCTGACTCAGCCCTATACACCACCCCATGGCTCAGTGGGTACTGTGCTAATGAGCTCATTTGACTAATTACACAGTATTACATGATGATGCAGTGCTTTCGGTGGTGTACTGCATCTCAGTTGTTGTTTCATGCCCTGTCATAAATTGTCTGGGAAACGAGCAAGTGGCTGACAAAGTGTAGAAAGTCATACATCGATAAACTGAAAACCCAAACCTATTCTAGCATGAGTACACCCTTGTGCACAAAACCAGCTCCATGAAGATATGATGAACATGGTTTGGAGTGGAAGATCTCCTGCTTTAGAACATAACCTCATCTTTACTAAACACCATTAAGATGAATGTGAATGCTGACTGCACCCCTCACATCACCTACATCACTATCTGACTTTAGTATCACCCCTGTCACTGAATGAGCACCAATCTCCACAAACATGTTATCTCTCTCCAGGGTTGGGCAAAGATACATTAAAATGTATTTTAAAACAAAATAACAAATACATTACCTTTCAGTTAAACTTTATCAAAAATAAACTACAAATTACAGCAGCCACACCAGGCATAAAAATAACCTACCACATTTTTGGATTTTAACATAAAATTTCTTTGCAAACCTTCGATCAAATGGCTTATTTGATCTGTTTGATTGATTCTCTTTTGCAGAACCTCTCAAGCTCCATCAGGTTGGATGGGAAGTGTCGGTGCACAGCCATTTTCTGATCTCTCCAGAGATGTTCAATCAGGTTTAGGTCTGGGCCCTTCTGGTCCACTCAAGGACATTCACAGAGTCCCTGTAGTCACTCCTTTGTTATCTAAGTGCTCTGGGTTGTTGTCCTGTTGGAAGATGAACCGTCCCCTCAGCCCGAGGTCCAGAGCGCTCTGGAGCAGGTTTTCATCAAGGACGTCTCTGTACATTGCTGCATTCATCTTTCCCTCAATTCTGATCAGTCTCCCAGTTCCTGCTGCTGAAAAACATCCCCACAGCATGATGCTGCCACCACCACTTCACTGTAGGGATGGTATTGGCCAGGTGATGAGCGGTGCCTGGTTTCCTCCAGACATGACGCTTGACATTCAGGCCAAAGAGTTCAATATTTAATTTATCAGACCAGAGAATTTTGTTTCTCAGTGTCCTTCAGGTGTCTTTTACTTTGTGTTCTGACATGCACTGATATCTGTGGGACATCAGGTGTGTGCCTTTCCAAATCACGTCCAATCAAAGTAATTTACCACAGCTGGACTCCAATCAAGCTGTAGAACATCTCACGGATGATAAGTGTAAACAGGATACACCTGAGCTCAATTTTGAATGTCATGGTAAAGGCTGTGAATAATTATGTACGTTATTTTTTTATTTTTAATAAATTTGCAAAGATTTAAAACAAACTTCTTTGACGTTGTCATTATGTGGTATTGTTTATAGAATTCTGAGGAAAATAATTGATTTGATCCATTTTGGAATAAGGCTGTTACATAAAATGAGGAAAAAGTGAAGCACTGGGAATACTTTCCGGATCTACTGTATTCCTGTAATCTTCCAGATGAAGGTTAGTTTTAAAGTAACCAACAGTTTAATGTTGAACAGTTTGTGAATGAATCATATTTGTACACTTATTTAGTTACTTGGTGTTTGGAAATGAAGGGCGACTTTACATCAGCAACACTGAGTCAATTACAAACGTCATTCATAAGAAGACGACTGATGGCACCTGCATGTTTCTCACTAATTGATTATTTGATTGTGAATCATTAATATTATAATATATTATGTGTCAGCAGTCATTCATGCAGTGGTGTGCATGCTGAACAGCTACTTCAATTAGGGTACAATATTCGGCAAGCAAATATTTATTTATCAATCAATGGACGCTATTTGAAAGCTGGCAGGCTGCACTTTTCTTTCCTTCACCACCTTCTTCTACATGAACCAATTTTCTGTTCTGATCTCAACAAGTCTGAGCGAAATACTGAGCAGGCACCAATCAGAGGCTGCATTTTTATGGTCATTTTACATTTCACAAAGTATTTTACAGTATTTTATATTTGAAATACAGGTATAAATACTGCCCATCCCTAACTCTGCGCGCGCGCGCGTGTGCGTGTGTGTGTTTTCCCTGTAGCGCGTGCCTCTGACGACCTATTTTGAGTGACATGTGGGGAGCAGTGCTGGCTAAGGATCAAAGGGCTCGTGACTCCGAGGCGCGCGCCGTCCCCTGAGAGGAAAAGCGAGAGAGAGAGAGAGAGAGAGAGAGAGAGAGAGCCTGCGCGAGCGCAGCTCATTAGTATTCCCCTCCACGCGCCTTTTGTTCAATCCGCCGGTGGGCAGTGGGCGTGGCCTCGTGGGATGATGGGGGCGGGGTTGTTTTTAATTGCATGATCTCATTAATTAATTTGTGTCAGAGAGCCTGCGTGTTGTGGTGAAGTGTTTTGCGACTGACGTCAGTGCTGCACGTGCTGTAGGGAAGCGTGGCGTGTTTATTTACATGCAATTTATTATTTTTTTTAATTTGTATTTTTTTGATAATGATTTTGGACATGTTTTGTGTATATTTTTTTTGTGCTGCTGTTTGCATACAGCTGGCGTCTTTGCAAATCTCTCGCGCGCGCAGGTGCATAGTGCATATCTTTATAAAAATGCAACGCAAAAGCGTGCAAGTGGGATCCCCCCCCCCCCCCGCTTGTTTATGAAATAATTCATGATTTGGTACTTACCTGGAATTGTTATGGAAGTTGTGACGGTCATGAGGAAGGGAACAATGGACTATTAAAACGGGTCCAAACTCCACCCCCATCCCGAAGACTCATCAATTTCAGCTGTCAAATATCCCCACACAAAACAAAGAGCCCGAAGATGCGTTGTGCTTTAAAGTGTGATCCAGCCAGAAAAAGGTCAGCAGGTTTAGGTTCATACACTGTCCAAATTAAATGTATTTCTCTAAGAAGATTCAGGGCATCTCTGAAATGCGCACGCAGCCTTTACGCACGGGCGCAAATGTAGCCACATTACGCACCACGTGCACCTTAATTATCCTCCATTATCCCTCGTGTTTACACTGTGATAAAGTGAGACATTGTGAATGAAAGCGGATGCAGGTGTTTTTGTTCTTACCTGCTGCCATTTCCAGAAGCTCTCCTGTTTCTTCTCGGTGTTCCCTCCTTCCAGAACGCCCAGCACGAGCCTCTCCTGTCTCCGTCTGGCGGTCTCGAGCTCCCACAGGGTGGACACGATGTCCTCCAGGAGCCCCTTGCTGCTGTTTGGCATGTGAAGAGAAATTCCGCGGTGCATGAGAAGACCGGATCGCTTTTCCTCTCTAAAACAAAACTCTGGAAAATACCATTAACGCGTCATTTCATCTCCATCCCCTTCTCACCCGAACCCTCACAGCGTCTTGTTTAGGTTCAGCTGCTTTCCCCTCACCTAGACTCGCTCTCAGCGCTTCTCCCACGCTTTTCATTCAGATGTTCAGGGATCTTCTGAATATTCATCGCAGGTCTCTTGCTATTGGTCGAGAGCTCCTGCTGCAGTCATGAATATGTACAGAAATTCAGCGCGACTGATTCCTATTGGCTAATCCTGAGGCGTTTCTGCATACAGCATGACACAAAACGTTTTTTTCTTCTTCTTTTCTTCCCACGAATGCCTATATCTATCTATCTATCTATCTATCTATCTATCTATCTATCTATCTATCTATCTATCTATCTATCTATCTATCTACCTATCAATCACTGTTTTACAAATAAGGGTAAATATAATAAAATATTAAATAATACATTAAATTAATAAAGTAATTAAAATATTAATACATTCGCATAAAAAATGTAATAAATGTTTTACATTGTTGATCTTTTGATCAGAGACAGTGAGAAAGCATAAAAACCCTAGATGAAGTAATACATTTAAAAATAAAATATTTATTTCAAATTGTTTGTGGGTTTTTATAAACTTATTCCAAAAAATGTATTTATTGTTAACTAGCTCCACCCTTAATTTCCACCACATTTCTATTTTATATAAAAGAAAGGATAAAAAAAGAGGGTTTTACCTGTCATAATGAAATTCTCTCTTTGCATATCTCAGTTAATACAATTATTTATAATGCTCTATATTGCCTTCAAAGGTATAAACAGATTAATGTAATGAGAATTTTAATATGAGATGTGGTAGCTCAGTGGTTAAGACTCTGATCAGATGGTCAGGGTTTCAAGCATCAGTATTGTCAAGATGCTATTCTTGGGGCCCTTGAGCAAGGCCCTTAGCCCTCTGTGCTCCAAGGGTGCTGTATCATGGATGACCCCATGGGATATGCGAAAAAAGGATATGCGAAAAAGGATTTCACTGTGCTGTAATGTGCATCTGCCCATTTAATATTTAATGAACTACAACACTTCAATACAATTTTAACCCTTTCTTGTAGTTAATAAGGCAGAAGAATGCAGCCTGCCTTGTAAGAATGTTGTTATAGAAATTAAATATGTATTACAACTGAATTAATAATATCCAGTGTCCTGAATTCGGCTCCCAGATCTTCTGTTGTAGAAAATTAACCAGCATAGAGAATCAGGAAGGCTGAATTGTTTGTGTATTAGAGTCAATTTATTTTAATAGATTTTTTAGCATTTTCTTCCCTCTTTTACATACATCAGCTCAGAGATGCCTCTATTACTATGACTGACAGAGAACAGGCTGTTTGCTTCTCCCACCCAAACTCGTGGCCACAAATAGTGTCATCATTCTATAAAGAAAAGTTTTCATGGTCTTTTAGAAGTTGTGGTAAACTTTAACGTGTCCCTTTTTACAGAGTTTCATACAGCGACGTCAGTTGAGTATAAAAACCACCTGCACAGACATATCGTTTCATTTTTCCAGTGTTTTATTCAACCTTTGCCTAATTCACATAGATCAAAAAGCCACTCAGTCTCTATGAGGCAAAGTGTGTCGGGGTTCGAGAGGAGGTCGGCGCACAGCGCAGACTCGCTCTCTGTGTCAGTGTACACTGCAGATATACATATATATACAGTGCATTATATTATAAATCTATCCTTCTGTCCTAGAGATCAAAACTGCTCTAAAAACAAAGTGAAAAACCGAAAAGAAACATGTTCGTTAAAATCCAAATGTGCTGACCTTTGCTACGGGTTAAGTCATGTGGTGGTAGAAATCAAAGTTCAGAAATCTAGAACATGGACAAGAAAAAGAAACTGTAAGACTGATTTATGTGCAACTGTCCATCATACCACTATAGGACTATAGAGGAAGTGATGTTTGTGTGTTACATGGATACTCATCATCATCATCATCATCATCATCATCTACGATCATTATTGTGCTGATTTACAAGAAACGGCATGTTTACACAATCCTGACTTTAACAAGTGATTTAACAACAGCAGCTGAAACTGAATCATTCAAGTCGTCCAGATCTAGATCACACACTCGAAGTAGTTTTGGTCAAACACAACAGCAGGAGTGATCACAATAAACAAGAGACATTTAAATGACAAAAGGAATACAGTAACAGTGACTGCCAGGACATTTGTGGAAATAAAATCTCATAAATTATTGTCATTGAATGGTCCAGAAGAAAAAGAATGCAAAAAAAAGATCATCTAGGAAATCTAATGTATGGAATGCACACACAAAAGAATGGGTGAGGAACATGTTCAGAGTTGGGTTGTGATAACACACAAAGAAAGGCTCAAATGGAAGAACTGAGCCAATTTTTATTTAGACCAGGAAGGAGTCAGTGCTACTGTCTGAAACACTGATATAAATTTATTCTGTAAATTCACAAATTCTAAAATTTTTTAGGAAGTATAGAAACTATTGAAAAACAATAAAAATAAATCTGGCAACCTCAGGGGCAGGAAGTACACCAGCTACTATAAATATGAATATATTATTGCATTTTGGACTTGATCAACTCCGGACATGGCCCTCAAAACACAAAACAAAATAATGTAAAAAAAAAAATTAAATAAAATAAAAATAAATAAAATAAAGGAATAATTTGTATTTGCACTGACTAATTGTATTATTTTTAACCTGGAACAAGATATTTCCATACAGAAAAATTATTAATAAATAAATCAGTGTAAACAGGCAGCAGGCAGTCAATTTGCAACACTCGTTTCTACCAATGTCTTAAACAGCATCTCGAACAGAGAAAACACAGCAAACTACAGCAGAGAAAATGTTCAAGCCACAAACTAATAAGAAAGTGGAAAAGCAAAGCGAAAGAAATGAATCGAATGACATCGGCACGAAGCACACTACTTGAGAAAAAACATTCTGGAAAGTTCAGTAACCGTGTACATTTTGCAGTTGGAGTGATTCACACAAAGCACCTGATTTAGAAGAGACGATCTAGTCAATAATAATAAAAAAAAAAAGATCCTCTCGCACGTTAAATACTCTCCTCGGTAATGTACTCTCTCTCATCAACACACTCCTCTGCTTCGTGCTTTAAAACGATACATAAAGTGCTTTATCTTTTCCGTTCACATCGCACACACTTTCCTACGATGTGTTCCAATACTGTTTATATAAACCCGTGACTCTCTGTCTGGATTCTGTAACACTTGCAGGACAGGAAGCAGATTTTATTTTAAGTGGAAGTAGAATGGAAGCCATTTTCTTTTCCACTTCTACAGCTATTTCCTTTGTGCAATGCTGAGTCAGAGTAGCCATTTGTCTCACCTAGAGTGTCTACAATGCTAATGAGATGGTTCGCTAGTTGGCCCAGAGAGACTCGGAGGCCTGCTGTTTTCTTTTCTACTTCATTTAACTAACAAACAAAACACATTAACCAATTTCCAAAAGATGCATGGACTGAAGTTGTAGTTTTAGAAAAAAAAAAATCTCTTGAGGGCTTGACTTTGACCCCCCGTGAGCTAGGGTGCTGACTAGCTTAGGCTTGTAACGAGGTCAACATTTGTCCAGAACTGGAAAAAGAATACATCCCATTTCTTTAACCAATCAGTATTTACCTAAATAAATAATCTGGGTAATAAACATATTAAGATTATGAAATATGGGAAGCCATTTGCTAAGCAACAACTTTATTCCTAATTTCTCGAATGTTATCTACTGTACTGTAGCAAGGGAATGTTCAATTTCAATGTTCAAAAACAAGTCACCTAATGCTTTTATAAATATGACTGTAGGGAAACGTAGTGATGTCCAGTCAGATAATTCACTTTCTAATATAGAAAAGTAAAAGTCAATAGCATTTGTTGGAATATCTGTTACTTCCCACTTCCGTCTCTATACACTGAGAAGTCGGCCATTTAAAACCTGCTTTGAATGAAGAAAATGTGTTAATATCCAAATTATTATGCATTGAATCCCTTCAGTGTATAATGACTGCCTTTGAGTTTCCCTCATTAAAAAAACCTTTACTTGGTCAAATAGTGTGATGGAAGAAGATAACAGACAGTATTGGAACACAACCGTACACTCACAACAGTGACAAAAGAAAACAAGTCTGGTATAATTGTACACACCTATACATATATTCATAATATATTTGGTTCAGGCGAAGCTATTTCCCTTCTCTGTCTCTTCAGTGCAAAATAAAAAATTTCCTTGACCAAATATATTTGACAAGAAAATAAAGGACATTCAGTGCTTTGAAAATTCCTGTAGCATTCATTAGGCAGTGTTTTTACCTCAGGAGAACGGTGATCCAGACGTTTACCCTGAACAATGGGAAAACAACGTGACTGCATGCTCCATGTGGGGGGATGGGGGCTGAGCCCGAGATGGAGGCTCTGCAAGTTTACTGCTCAATAACTGCTGGGCAAGAGAAAGGCAGCTTGGCTTTATACACCAGACATGAAGAAACACAACACATAGGGTGGAATGGCCTGAAAGCTCACACTCGCGAGACACTTGTCCACTTGTACTAACACACAGAAAACACGGGGGGAAAAACCCCACATAGACGTTACTTATTACAGTACACGTTTCTCACACTCCCTCGCACACGTCACAGACGTGTGCTGGTGCAACACTGAAGTAAACGCTATATAATAGATAAAAAATGTTTAATCCCGTCTAGATTTAGGTTTCTAACATAGATAAATTAAATATATATATTCTATTTTCAAATATACTATATATCTTATTTAGCCATAGCATTTTTCAACATTTTTAAGAGATTGAATCACAGTTTAGTAACCAAACACTGTCATAAAAATACGGGTCTTCTTAGACGTCTGGCTGCAGTGTCCCACGTGACAAGTGAGAAAAAAAGAAATAAAAAAACATAGGGTATGTGTAGTTACTGTTACCACCCTGAAGCCAATAAAAGCATGGTCTGTTATGTTTTATTCCTCTTATGCCATTATAGTCATTGGTAGCAAATGTTTGAATCAATTCCTATTTATGTATTTAACATCCGCAAAACTATTTATTTCCAGTTATCACTTCTGTTATAGCAGCTATAAGTATGGTTTCTTCACTCGCACCTATTGTTTTCTCTTTATTGAAGTTTGACAAAAAAGCTACCAGGTTACGGTAATGAGGAACCACAAAGATCTGAAATATTTCTGACTATATATCAATACATCATAATGTCTTTTAATCATTTATATTGTGTGACTGGCATATACGTAGCTATGTAAATTGTTGTTATAGAAACAATAACATTAAAAAGAGCACATTAGGATACAATCAAGCTTTGAATTTGACTGTCAAAGCTGCAGGTATAGAAAACGAATAAAAAATATTTAACCAATCAGAATCGAGATTTTTACAGTGCTGTGGTATCACAAGCAAAAACGCGGCCATTTATTTTTAACGTTGGGGCTCTGTTACATAATAAAATGCAAGCCGAATTAATTAGCAGTAAAGTGACTGAATTTGCACGTCTGCACAAGTGAGAGGATTCAAGTCCCAGGTTTTACAGGGGCTGATGGGAGTGAGTGTACAGACTGAATTCTGCCACTGCACTGACCCAAAGTGCTGTCTTTGTGCTCTGTAATGTTTGTGATTCAGCTCACCACCAGCAGAAATCTCGAAAACAGACAAAAAGCGCTCTTTTTAGGTTTAAAGGCACTTTACTACTTTGATGTGGCTTCGGTAGTACTTTAAAATACCTCAATAACAGTCCAGATATTGACAAAAAAACCAACAAAATATCAGTAACCAGTAACAAAGTAAACCTGTGGAGTGCCATAATGACTGTGTGTATTGTGGAAAAGGGACACTGCAGCCTTACAGTGAAATGACATGCCAGAGATTCTTCTGGTGACTAAAATGATCACATCACTTTTCTTCATTTAACAGAAAAGGGTTCAAACCACTTCAATGATCGGAGGATTACAAATGAAACTATAAAAAAAAAAACTTTTTAGTCTCATTTTGCCTCCATTTCGCTTCTTGAATCCGCAGCTTTTGTAATCAGCATCACACTATCATTAAAAGAACGGCAGAGAAAAAGAGGGGAGATTGCAGAACTTCACATTCCCATGATTCCGGAGTTGTCATATTCCAGGTTTTGGCTCTCCGCGAACGTTGCCCCTCTCTTTCTCTGTGTTCTCTTTTCTTCCTATGTGTAACAGCAGTGCACAGACGAGTTCGGGCCTGTTTCGCTCTGGTACACACACTCGCACACAGATGTGGCTCAAGCTGCCCGGTGACACATGCTGGCTCTGCAGGGGATGTGTCAGTGGTAATGAGTCCTTTTCTCGTCTGAATCTGAGCTATAGTCTCTAAAAGTTACACCTCTCTGCAGACTTAGTAAGGAGTCCTTCATCTGAGGGATCACACACACACACACACACACACACACACACACACACACACACACACACACACACACACACACACATACACACACACACACGAAGTAATTATTTCAACAGAATTCAAATATACATGTTTTGAGTACAGTACAATGACAAAAAAAATCTGATTTTGATATTTATATGCACGTCAGTAATCTGATAATAATAAAAAAAAAAAACTAAAACTACATGCTTCCCTGCTCACTATTTACTGCATATTAGGTATACTGTTTTTTTTTTCTTTCATAAAGGCAGGTTTGTGTCTGTACAGCGGAGTCCCTGGCTATCTTCAAGCGACGGTTGAAGACCTACCTCTTCCAGAAACACCTAAATTAGCACTTTCCACTTTGCTTTGTAAAAAATAAAGAGTTATATTTAAATTTATATTAAGTTTGTAATCTAGCGTACTAGTGTAGATTTATTCATTGGTAGAGACTCAAAGCACTTTTGTACGTCGCTCTGGACAAGGGCGTCTGCTAAATGCCACAAATTTTTGGGCAGACAAATTAGAAGCCCATGAGACAAAAAACAGGCGATGTTTATTAATTATTCACCGCTTCATCAGGGTTCGCTTTGCTGTGAATTAAATTGCTAATTTATAAGATGAAACAAAACCAACCAGGTTCACCAAACGCAAACAAATGTAAAAACTGTCAGAGCTAGAGGTCGACCGATTAATCGTTGAACTATATGCTATCAGCAAAAATCCACACCGATAGTTTTTCCAGAGTGAATCTGTGCCTGGCGG
Organism: Silurus lanzhouensis; assembly: GCA_039877035.1. Lineage (NCBI taxonomy): Eukaryota > Metazoa > Chordata > Actinopteri > Siluriformes > Siluridae > Silurus > Silurus lanzhouensis. The sequence continues at coordinate 15,426,366 of JBCEWE010002369.1, read as the reverse complement.
GGCTGAGAAGGTTGTTTTGACACTTGAGACTGCGTGCTGCAAGGAGAGCGCATGGTACACGGAGAGCGCTATGTTATATTTATAAATTCAAATAAATAATTTATACTCATTCAGTTTACATAGTTATACTTATTTCATTTAGCACAGTTTTATCATTTAGTCCTATTTTTTTATTTTCGTAATTACGTTCAGTATTGTTTTACTTGGAGTCTTGTATTTTTAATTATGTATCCATTCAAAAAAAAGTAGTTGATTCATCGTTTATCGGCAAGTGCGATCAAAACTAGATATCAGGTATCAGAAAAGTCGGAGAAGTTCTGTTTGGTCCCAATTCCTCCAGTTTCCTTGTTATATAAAGTGGCGCAGGAAAACAGGAAATTTTGGAACAGGAGTTGGCGACCCTGGTGCTTCTGCAATTGTCTGGAACCAGTGTGAGCTCGTTTAGAACCCCTTACCATCAGTTATAAAGGAGCGGTGGAGTGGTGCGCGACGAGCAATCGCTGTAAAACCTTTTATAAGAATGGTTATAGTGCTGCGCAAAGGGTTTTTGGGCATCATTACCAGGTAGGGCATCATGATTGTGTGCTTGAAGAAATGGGTTCTAAAAAAAGAAGTCCTCATGAGGTGTTCGAACGGCCCGTTCAACACCAAAGAATATCGAGGCAGTTCGAGGTGCGAGGCAGTTCCACAACATGCATCATCGCTGTGTTGAGCTGTTTGTTTAAAATTATGCATATGCATGTTGTAATCGCATGCACGGGACACAATCATGATGTCCGAACTGGTAATTGAGCTGAAATTACCTTTGTGCAGCACTCAAACTATTACCTCTCTATTATAACTAATGGTAAGGGGTTCTGAACAAGCACCACACTGCTTTCAAACGATTGCCGATGTCCCAGGGTTCGCCAACTCGTACTTCCAAAATTTCATTTGAATAGTGTGTTATGTGTAATAATCATGTACACTATGTGGTAAATACCTATTTATTAAAACAGATGAATTTCCTTCTAGTTATATAAATCGATACTAGTTAATAAACCAATCAGAGATTTTGTTTGTCTGTCAATCAATCAATCAATCAATCAATCATTTATGAATTACAGATAGTGCCACCTCCTGGACATGTGTCAGCTGTAAATTTTATATTTTGTATAAAAATTCGCATAAAATTTTTATTAAATTGTAAGTTATTACTGTATATATATATATATATATATATATATATATATATATATATATATATATATATATATATATATATATATTGTGTGTTCATGAGTAAATGTGTGTGCTTTTGCGCACTCTACCTGGTCTAGCAGCAGAACTGAGGATTTGATGATCTCTCTCCATTTCTGTAGTTCAGCTTCATGGAAGCGCTGCTGAGACTCTAAGAGTTGAGCCCACTCCACCTGTGTCTGTGGTAATTTACTACACACACACACACACACACACACACACACTTCATCAACCACTTCTCAGTGGTTAAACATCTGGTTGTTGTATAGGCAAACGGAGGGGTGGAGCTGTTGGTGTTTGTGTATCACTTCACACACTGGAGTGGAGTGGAGTGTATCATTACACAGTTTGCTCGTACCTCTCGTCCAGACGGAGGCCTTGCCAGGTCATTAGGCTCTGAGCAGAGTACTCCAGCATCCACAGCTTATAGAAGAGCATCATGTTGAGGAAAACCAGCAGCACCAGACTAGAGAAAAAAATTTTTTTTGAGGGTGTTAACATTAAAAATAAAAATCAAAAAATATTGGGACACCTAGCTTTTCCAGCCATGTGTGGTTTTTCTCCAAACTGTTACCACAAAGTTGGAGGCACACAAGTCAAAAAGTTTTGAGACCAGCTTTGTTTTTACAAGAAAGTACTTTATCTACATTTTCTTTTCGAAGCATGTTAAACAACTACTGCTATTCACGCAGGATCTCTGCACAGCCACCTTTGAGCTGGTTCTTCATCTTTGGGAAAAAGGCATTGTCCGGCGGAACCAAATCTGGAGAGTACCAGATGCACAGCTCCCAATAAACACAGGACGAAGTCTTTTGCTGCACTAACCTATGAAGTTGTGCAGCCTAGTGCAGAAAACGGCCAAAACGATTTTTTTCTCATTGTTTAAGCCATTAATCATTCTCCCACATTCTTAAAACACACAAAGAAAACATTTGCGAGAATGTAGCGAGATGAATTTTGTTTTTATATTCGTAGAAATATCACTTTTATAATGAGAATTGTAGCGTAGCCTATGCATGGTTTCTCTGGTGTCCTTTGATGTAAAAAAGGGGCGGAGTTATAGATACATGTTACTGCATTCGTTAATTTCTTTGGCTAAATCTGGTGACGTATGTCTTCAACTCTGCCCTTTTTTTTGACGTCAATGGATACTACAACCAATTAATAAGCGGAAACCTATGGTTTCTTGTAATGCTACATATTTCTAATGATGAACTGAAATCGGGACCATTCGCGAAACTGTGGCACCGCGAGATTCGCTAAATCGAGGGACTGTACTACCTTGTACCAATCTTATGGTCTGGTGTCTACAAACTTTTGTTAATAAGATTTTAGGAAATTCCTGTTTCAGGGTATATAGTTTAATTGTATCTCATCACAAGACTTCAAAATAAATTTTTTAAATATTTTTTTTTACCTAGAAAGACACTCAGTATAAAAGTCAGGAGTCAGCATGTCATTAAGTAGTCATAGTCATGTAGTTTATTAAAATATATTGAAAGTGGTTAAATGTATGCAGTCTTTATATTTATATGTACCTTATGCAGATCCTTAAGGCACCCAGGGCAGGAGCAACAAAAAATTACACCACACACACACACACATACACACACACACACACACACACACACACACACACACACACACACACACACACACACACACACAAATAATCAAATAAATACAAATATAAGTAAAACATGATTGTAATAAACCTACACAACTGACACATATAAAGCAGAATAAATAGACATACTCACACAAAACTGACAATGAGCAGCAACTTGGAGATTTTACTGAAGGCTCCGCCCCCAGGGGTGTGTTCAGGAATGTGTCTCGTTTGCGTGGAGCCTGCTAGCAAAGCCGAGAGCAGTTACATCAATACCATGTATTGTTCTAGTGTTACAGAGCACATGTGCGTGTGCACGGTATGTGTGTAAAACTTCGCACCTGATACGTGCTTAATCCTATGAATGACCTCCTCATCAGTGGGTGTGGTCACCGGGCTGAGCGTTTCCTCCAGGTGAGGTGTGCGCAGGTGTGGAAGGGGCCTTTTTCTCCGCCTCAGTGTGGAGTTCTTCAGGGCTTTTGTTTTCGGAGAGGGCCCGTGTGCTTCTAACAGCAGGTCTTCGGCTTTCGACAGCTCCAGTTCTGCAAGAACGGGTATTTTTTTCCGAGGACAATGTGTACAATTTAAGATGGTCTTGCTGATCTTGCTGAATAAAATCGGGGAGTTGTGCAATTACCTAATTGTTGCTGTTGATTACTTTTTTCTGCACATTATTATGTAATCTTTCGGGTGATTTTAAAGATTTGAGACCATTGGCTTATTCTAACACAACCCAAATAGTAAGTCTAACATGCTAACATGAATTTGTGCTAGGAAGAATCATGGGTTGTGCGGTGAGTTTGGAGTAAATATGGCGTCTATGTTTTAATTTTTGGACAATGTCAACGGACAGCAAATCTCTTTCAAACTTAGGCAAGGAAAAAACTGGGAAAGTGGGGGAGTTTTCCTTAATCCAGAGTTCAGCATGTGACATTACGTGACATTGACCGTGCAATATACTTAAAGTAATTTTTTTTTTTTATAAAAGTTTCAGAAAAAAAGATACCGGATTTGTCAGTGTTCACATGTTCTTCCCAATCCTACATCTAAAAATGTAGCAAAGAGCAAAAGAATTAGAAGGATTGCTACCACACACATGATCACTATTGTCAACTGCATAGTTAACATTTTCTTTTACATTTACGACAATTGGCAGATGCCCTCATCCAGAATGGCTTACAATTAGCTTATAACTGAGCAGTTGAGGGTTAAGGGCCTGCGCTCAAGCGTTCAACAGTGGCAGCTTGGCAGTGCTGGGATTTGGCCAACATTTGTCCATTGAGTTACTACTTCTCCAGACATAAAATCGGCCCTCACAGCCAGACTGTGTAACACATTTCCTCCCACAAGCCATCAGTTGCTACAGCAAGAGACTAGACTAGTATATACATACACACACACACACACATTTACTTGCAAATTTACTAGTGTACTAGTTGATGCAACAACACAACACCATAACACTGCAACACTGCAGGACACACATGTGCTTTATGTAATGTCCTGTGTAAAGCTCTGTTTGTTCCCTTTCAGGAACTTGAGCTGCGTCGAAAACGCTTTGGGAATGCTTTGCGTTGTTCACCCTCTGAATCATGTGTAAAATCTGGCCAATAGGCCGTCGTGATGTCATTGGTGGGCGAAATTAGCTTCTTCTGTTCAGTTAAGCGCTTTGTGTGTGAATCTGTGCAGTCATGAGCTTACAATACAAGCAGAATTCCGACTACGTGTTCCTTCTTGCCCCGCTTCATTCGGAGGGGGCATACATGCAGCTGATGTGTTGTTTGCTTAGCTCAGGAGCATGTTAGGTCAGCTGTCAAGGAAGTAATTTGTTAGCATTTTTAGCCGTGTGGCTATGCTCTCCATCGCGGCTCAGGTCCCGCTCTCGTCGAGGCAAAGCAGCGCCGAAGGTCGCAGGGGGCTCGCAGGCTGCTGGGCCGAGCTCCCGTTCCCTGGGAAAGCACTCGCTTTGGCGGTTCCTTCTCCCGGTGCATGTAATGCAGTGCTCCGTATTTCTTTCTCCGAGACAATCATAGCGCCCTGCTTTGGGGAGGGCGGTTTACACATGCGGTGACACCACCAGGAGGCCAGACTGTTAGCTCTTCCACAGAGCGCAGTCCCCCTCCACCGGGTGGCCTCTTCCGGGCCTGCTTGGAAAGCATTCACAGCTGCAGGGGATCTCCCCAGCTGTTCTAAAAGGATCAAAAGCCAGCATCGAGAGGCTGGTTACCCAATCAGACTTCCGGGCAGAGAGGGAGGCCTCGGTGGCCGGGCAGACCGTGGTTTATGGACCTGCTGTCCCTCCTCGAGGGACCTCCTTGGGAAATTCCTCCAAGGAGGAATCTCCTCTCACAGGCAGGGGGAACCCTGGTTATGAAAGCTGTGGCTGACCCCTGTGGGGGTGCACTTCATAGCAGCTGGTCTCTCTACTGAGGTAGTAGAGACTATTCTCCATTCCAGAGCTCCCTCCACGAGGAGGTTGTATGCATCTGTTCACCACGTAGTGTGAGCACCACCAGTTGGACCCAGTTAACTGCCCGTTTGGTTCAGTTCTTGAGTACCGTTGAGGAGCAGTTTGCCACAGGATTGGCCCCATCAACCCTGAAGGTTTACGTGTCTGCTACCGTGGCTTATTGTACACCGCTGGCGGAGCAGTCGCTGGGGAAAAACCCCCCTCGTGACACGTTTCCTACGTGGCACCCAGAGGCTGAGGCCCGGGACACAACCCAGAGTGCCTGTGTGGCCATTGTGCTGGCGGCTTTATCTGAGCCTCCCCTTCGAGCCCTTGGCCGAGGTGGCCCTTAGGTTACCCTATACCAGGGTATGTGCCTGAGGTGCCAGCGGCTCCCTCACGACCTGTCGTTTTGAAGGCATTCTGCCCTCCTCCTTTCCTAGCCCCTAATCAGGAAAAGCATAGTCGACAGTATCCAGTGCAAGCACTAGACACATACCTCCACAGGACTAGTCCCTGGAGGAAGTCGGAGCATTTGTTCGTCTGCTATGGCCCTCATAGGTAAGGTTTCCCGGCTAATAAGCAGACGGTCAGTAGATGGATTGTGGATGCCCTTTGTCTGTGTTATGAGTCCTCTGGTCTTCCCACTCCTCTCAGGGGAAAGCTCATTCCAACATGGGTATGGCAGCCTCTACGCCCTGGTCCGCTGGAGTGTCGCTCCAGGACATTTGTAACGCTGCGTGCTGGTCAACCCCGCTGATCTTTGGTCTGGTTTGCGCGACCTCGCCCGCCAATGATGTCACGACTGCCTATTGGCCAGATTTTACACATGATTCAGAGCGTGAACAATGCGAGGCATTCCCAAAGCGTTTTCATCGCAGTTTTCATTCCCTCAGAGAACTAGGGGAACCTACGTAACCTAGTGACGTTCTTGTTAGTCCTGTGTTATCTTATGTTCATTAATGTTTCATGTAGCACATACAGTATCTCCTGGAGGAATATTGTATTCTTTCATTGTGCACTGTAATGTACATGAATGACATAACAAAAAGTCACTTGACTCAGATTAGACAAATTGTCTAATTCGAAGTTTAGACTTCCCAGATAATTGGAATGTTGCTTTCAGTGTTACTTTATTAATCACCAAATCATCGATACCTGATCGGTATCTGATATCTGAGTGTGATGCTCACCGAGGCTCCTAAAGTTATCTTCCAGTCCACTCCAGAAGTTCTTCTCAATGAAACCTTTCACCAATCCCCATGGCTGCTTCCTGTAGCGCAGCTCTGTAGAAACCCTGCGGCAAAAAATTAAATCCCCTTAAAGCTTACAGGGTTTAAAAAACAAAATGTGAGCCATTATTTAAAATCTTTGGCATCCTATATATATGCCTAAAATGAAGTAACAAAAGCAAATAACATACTATACATAATAATAGCATACTGTGTGTGTGTGTGTGTGTATATATATATATGTATATATGTATGTGTATATATATATATATATACGGTACATAAACCAACCAGGCATAACATTATGACCACCTGCCTAATATTGCGTTGGTCCCCTTTTGCTGCCAAAACAGTTCTGACCCGTCAATCATTAACAGCTCTTCAGCAAAAAGTTCTTCAGCATTTTGAGCTACAGGAGCTCGTCTGTTGAATCGGACCACACGGACCAGCCTTCGCTCCCCCACGTGCATCAATGAGCCTCGGCCACCCACGACCCTGTCGCCGGTTCACCACTGTTCCTTCCTTGGAGCACTTTTGATAGATTCTGAACACTGCAGACCGGGAACAACCCACAAGAGCTGCAGTTTTAGAGATGCTCTGACCGAGACGTCTAGACATCACAATTTGTCAAACTCACTCAAATGCTTGCCCATTTATCCTGTTTCTAACACGTCAATTTTGAGAGGAAAATGTTCACTTGCTGCCTAAAATATATATAGAGGGTCTCCCACCCTCTAACAGGTACCATGATGAAGTGATAATAAGTGCTATTCACTTCACCGCTCATAATGTTATGCCTGATCAGTGTGTGTAAATATGTATATAACCATTCTTGCACTATGTTAAGAAGTTAATAAGACTAAAAAAGTATATAAGTTCTGCTTGTTACTGAGAATCCAGTCAAATCTATTAATATCTACAGATAAATTATTACCAACAGAAGCTCAACTGTAATATTATTTTAGAATAAAGCACAGCACAGTGTTAGTTCAGTGTTCTGCACCTGAGTCGGCACTTGTTCTTGGCCACCCGGGTGAGTGTGTAGCGGTTGAGTGTGTAGAAATAGTCGTGATAAGGAACATCATGAGTGACAACTTCTGCATCGATGATGTAACATTCGTTCTCCTGGCTGGCTTTGTACAGAGTCTAAGTATCAGACAGAGAGAGGGGGAGGGAGAGAGAATGGAGAGAGTAAGAGCGAGTGAGAGAGAGAGAGACAGAGGGAGGGAGAGAGAAAGCAAACCATTAACAAGACACATTTTGACAACCAACCCATATATACATACATACACACTATATATATATATTAGGGCTGTCAACTGATTAAAATATTTAAACGCGATTAATCGCATAATCGTCACGAGTTAACTCGTGATTAATCGCAAATTAATCGCACATTTTTATCTGTTCTAAATGTACCTTAAATTAATTCACAGAGTGTGCCTACAGCTGACCTGAGTCTCACTGACGTTGGCTGTTTTGGGAGCCAGTGGGTTGGAGAGCGAGATGGTGTACATGATCTCTCTCCTCTGGTTCCCTGCTTCCTCTTTCTTCCACGGCTGAAACACTACATCTGTGTGTGTGTGTGTGTGTGTGAGTGAGTGTGTGTGTGTATATTTAGGAGGGCAGAAAAACAGAACATCTTATTAATGAAGTAACAAAAAAAGTTCTATTTGCGTAAGAACACACTATCTATTGCGGCTTAAAAATTAGCAAACCTGTGAATCTGCGCTGCTCCATGAAGTCTGCCATGAACTGCGACTCTGTGAAAAGGTACGCGTACATCTTATCCACACTGAACTTAAACACCTCGTTAATGTACTGACGGCCGTTTAGGTCGTCGTGGAATGCCTGCACCTCCACTTCTGGAAACATAGACATACAGAGAAGCATGCTGTGCGTTAAGAAAAGTGTGTCAGGAGTGTTTTATTTTTTATTACTTTCATACAGTAGCAGTAAAACACGGAGTTTTATTTTTGTATTTTCCCATGATATTTTCTAACCTATTTTTTCGGTTCTATTTCCCAAAGTATGGAAAGACCAGAAACCTAATATAAGCGAATGTCTAGACCCGGACCAGGCAGTTACTAAAGATGAATCACTGAAGTCTGGAAAAGCATCATGTAAAACCTTACGCATATGCAATGTTTTTATTGCATCATATGAGCACTGAGGCACCTTTAATCTCAACTTGTGAACCTTTTCTCCAAATTCTAAATAAAAATGTATAAAAAAGACCCCCTTTCCTTTATATCGGTATTTGTATCAGTCTTGAATGCATTCGATGTTTATTAGTTCGTTGTGTACCGTCATCGTCTGTGTCAGACGAGTCGCTGAGCTCGGTGGGGATGTCTTCGTTATCGTTGAAGTCAAGTGACGGCGAGGGCACTGGACCAAGAGGCCCCTCCGCAGACTCGCAGCTCCTCTCGTCTACCAGCAGAGGCAGTGTCAAAAGCTCCGGGTCGGGCAGACAGTCCGTGTATTCCTCAGGAGCAATTGCAAACTGAAAAGAATACAGTAGAGAGCACATTTTTACCGCAGCACTTTAGATTTTAGAATGCAGAACCGTAGCTAAAGTGTGTACTCACAGACAGAGGCAGGTCTGTGCTGCTGGGTGTGGACGTGATGGTGGAGTGTGTGAGCGATCTTTTGTGTGATTGAGGGCTAATGTCTGGTTTGTTCTCTCCGCTGCTCTTGGATGAGTTGTCGTTACTGACCTCGTTCTCTTCAGTGGGGATCTCTTCAGAGTAACTACAACACACACACACACACACACACACACACACACACACACACACACACACACACACACACACACACACACACACACACACAGGGAAGAATGTCAGGACACTAGAATACTAAAATCTGAAGTTTTAAAAAGTAAAACAGTGTATTTCAATACTTGTCTGCTTACTGTATGAATATACAGGGAAGTTTTGTGAATGTTGTGTGGTTTTTTGTGTGTGTTTACCCCATGATGTTAAAGTCATCGTCAGGGGGGACGTAATCCTCATCGTCACTGGTCAACCCGAGCTCGTTACCATAGCACTGATGGACAAAGTGCCACAGTTCCTTCGGACACAGAGGCTGGAGAAACAAAGGCAACACATCAGAGCACAGCACACATGACCTAAACAAGCTTATCTCTATTTTGTTCCTAACACTGAAATATGTGTATTTAACGAAATTAAATAAAGTAAAAGAGGTCTAAATAATTTCTGAAGGCTGTGTACTGTATATTTCAAAAGGATTTCGAAGGTGAGAGGAATGGAGAATGAGAGGAAGGACAGTGAAGTGGTGCAGTTGCAGGGAGAAGAGGTGAAGAAGGTGGAGGAGTTCAGGATTAGATATGAGTTTATTAGAGGGGCAGCACATGTAGGACGTTTTGGAGACAAAGTGAGAGAGGTGCGATAATTTGGACATGTGCAGAGGAGAGACATGGGGTATGGAGGGGGGTATGGAGACGGATGATCCGCTGTGGCATCCCCAATGGAAGCAGCCGAAAGAAGAAGAAGAAGAAGAAGAAGAAGAAGAAGAAGAAGAAAAAGAAGAAGAAGAAAAAGTGTACTGTATATATCATATACCTTATCCAGCAGAGCATTTTGCCAGAGCCGGAACATCATCATGTATGTCCTGTCCCTCGCGCCGAACGATGTGAAAAAGTGCTGGAGTAAAGACAGAGTAAATAGTGACAAAGTGATACACATGCTGCATTACTATTTTAATGGCTGCATGTTCTACTGTTTAGGTTTTCTAGAAAAAAAAAAAGCAATTATAGCAGTCCGCATTAATGTAACCCTCAAACGTTATTATAAAAACAATGAATGTGAGCTTTTGACCAACACACAGCTCATCTGTAACCCTGCTGTTTACTAACAGTTATAGTTCTAAATGCTTGCATTACCTTCTCAGAGTCTGTGCACACTTGGATGGCATTGGGAATGAGACGCGCCGTCTTTTCTTTCGTCATGGAGCAAATATCCTTGAGCCGAACCGTCAGCTAAACACGGCGTCATAAACACGTTAATGTCAAGCACTCCGGGATAAATTGCTGCATTATTAGCTTGTTACCTAACCAATTAATTGGACTGAATGAGGAAAAGACTCGTACTAGTGTCTCCCAGCGGAAGATGTTGCTATAGAAACAGATCCAGTTCTCGGAGAGGTAGAGTCTGCCCTGCAGGAGAATGTCCCTCTGCAGAGCACAGGAGTAGTCTAAAAAGAGCAAAGATCAAATTGTAAGACTTATGGTCAGGAGTGTGGAAGATTTATTCATTTTGTTCATAATTTATTGTGTCGAAGTGATGTTTAAATGAGATCTTCTGGACATGTGTCTGAAGTACGTACCGACAATGAGGCGCTCTGTATCAGGGAGCTGCTTGAAGAGCTTCCTGAAATCTTCATTTCGCTGCTTATAGGTGGGGCTGAGAACCTGGATGAGACAAAGGAACGAGACATGAGGACACACACGGTTAAAGACACTAATAGCACTCAGGCACTAATCTCACAGCTTTATCTTTAAACAAAATTGGAAACTTTGGGAAATACAAAAGCAGGCTACATTTCAAGTAAAATTCCTGTGTCTGATTCGCCATTCAGGTATTAATAAATCCTGGTAGTCCTGGATACCAAAGAATAAAAATCCACACGTTATGTTAGTAAAGTGCTTGTTCTAACAAGTCGAGTTTATTTCTATAGCGATTTTCACAATGGACATTGTCCCAAAGCAGCTTTACAGAATTTAAGAATTAAGGTGAATGGTGTGTATTAATCCCTGATGAGCAGCCTGGGGCGACTGTGGCAAGGAAAAACTCCCTTAGATGTTATGAGGAAGAAACCTTGAGAGGAACCCGACTCAAAAGAGGAACTCTTGAGGATCATAAAGGTGATGTCAAGAGTGTGATTATAAATCTTGAAAAAAAATACAAAACACTGGAGAGTGAGAACTAACAAGAGCACCAGAGTGTAAGTGTAAGTAATTTCCTTTCTAACACTGAACATCAGTGTTTTTTAGGGTCTGAACTTCTATGGTGGAAGCTTCAGTCCGTTATTAATCTATTGTAAAACTTTATCTTCAAGTTGAATGAAAGGTCAGTAGATACAGAAACAGATGCACACAACGTTTTATCTCCAAAGCTGTCTTTGAAATTCATGATGACTCAAAACTGAGATAGCTTTTTTTGGGTGCAACAAGTAGACCACGTGAACAGCTATCTTCTCATAGAACAGGAAATCAATACGCTCGGATGTCAGTGCCATTCTAAAAATAATTAAACAGTTCACCTTCGGTCTAATCAATAGTCACCAAATATCTAACAAGCAGGAATGATAAGTATTTGGAGTTGGGTAAAACAAATAGATATACCTCAGTGTACCTCAATGCCCAAATAACATAAGGATAAAAATGAGGAAAATACCAACCAAATAAATCCTGCTAAAAATGTTTGTGTGGAGTTTTAGGGCAATACATTAATCCATTAACTCCAGTTGCTTTCTGATGATTTTACACCCATTCTTGTAGAACAAGGCAATGAGAAATTAGCCTTTTCAAGACTTACCACAAATGTAAGTCTTGAAAAAAAGAACCCTTGTCTTTTAGAGGCTAAATTATACAGACATTTAACTAAATTTGTAAGTAAGATTTCCCAAAGATTCATTATTTATATTTTTTTTTCACAAAAATGACCAATTAGTTTATTGACCAATTGAACTGCCCTTAGATTATAATAAATGTGCTTTTCTCAAGACACATAAATGCTCTAAACATAGCTTGATATACAGTAACCCCTCAGATATTGCGGGGGTTACGTTCCACACACACACACACACACACACACACACACAAACACACACCTCCCCATGATATCTTGACAGGCCCCTATACTGTACTGTGTTCCTATACTTCACTTCATAAATCTAAAATTGTACCTTTTTTTTAGATTTTGATGAATTTCGTTAATAAAAGTGTAGTTTGTTAGTATTTTGTTAGTATTTGCAAACCTGCGAAAACTGCAAATAAAAACCGCGATAGTCAGATAGTTATGAGAACCCGCGATATTTCCGTTGCGCGATGTCTGATCTGCGTCGCCTAAAAATCACAAAACCCTCTCCAACCCTTCATTCTTCACGCTGCAGAAATCTCTCCGCCCTCAACACCTTTGTTCAACAATTCGGCAACTCACAGCTGGAATGTCCTCGTCTTCATCTTCCTCCTCCTCTTCTGACTGGGTGTCAATTGAGCTCCAGGGCAGACCATTAGCCAAAGCTGCGTCCTGCAGCAACCACATGGTAAGAGTTTCCTCCAGCTCCACTAAAGTTTCCCAGTCCCTCTGTGAGCCCTTCATCATAAACTCCATCATTTATAATCTGACCAATACTGACCAGTCTCCTCACAAAAGAAGGTCAAGATACCACTAGCAAGTCTTCTGATTAGTCCATGTCCTGAGTAGGTAGTAGAGTCTACAAAGCAGAGAAGTTTACAGTCTAACAGTCTTCTCTGGAGGATCCTCATCTGGGAGCAAGTGTACAAGTCTGTGCTGACTAGTGCCACATGATTCCAGTGTTTGTCACACACAAACATAAAAGCCGGCCAACGACCTACAGTAACCCCAGCATACAGATCAGTTATTATGCTTCTTTGTTTTTCTTTCTCGCTGGGAGAGCGTGTAAGTGCCCCGAAACCTCATTTATCTCCTCCTTGACTCTGCAAAAAACATTTATAGTCTGTCTTTCAAGTCTGGTGTCTTGTTCTTTCTTTCTCGAATTACAAGAGGTAATCTTCTGCAACTTCAAGTCGTGGTGCCTCTCAGTTCTCACGCCGTTTTTCGTACGCACCGATAGTGACACTGCTGGTTCTTCAACAATGAAACACGTTCTGCTGCATTCATCAGCTCTCAATTACTACAAACTTAAGCAGAAATGCTCCGGTGTTGCATCTTGCTTTCTTCACCTGCTTCTTCACCTCTGCCAGTCCCAGCAAGGTTGAATCCCACTATGCGAAAGCAAAAAAAAACATTTTTCCATGGACCAAGTAATTGTCCTAATGATAAGCAGTGAAGAATCTTGCGATCATCGTTCCTTTGATCAACCGTCTCTTCTGAAAAAAAAAAAACAGCTCATACGAAACCAAACTCTACAGCAAATATAAAAGGTTCATCCACAACTCGGGATACATATGTACGTATATATATATATATATATATATATAGTGAGGCGATGCTCAGATGCTCTGTGTGGGAGTATGCATGATCTGAGTGTGTGTTGTGCCAGGAGACGAGTGTGTAAAGTTAGTTACCCATTAACTCTAAGGACAAACAAAAAGAGCAGTCCGTGGCTGGTACCAGGAGTAGAGAGTGTGACCCTCTATAAAATAATCTGTTTTACTCACGTTACACACCCATATACACACACACACACACACACACACACACACACACACACACACACAGACGAGGTCTTCCCAAATGATCTATCTGTGTATGTATGTTTGTAACAATCTGTCTGTCTGCCTGTCTGTCTATCCTATCTATCTATCTATCTATCTATCTATCTATCTATCTATCTATCTATCTATCTGTCTGTCTGTCTGTCTGTCTGTCTGTCTGTCTGTCTGTCTGTCTGTCTGTGTCTGTCTGTCTGTCTGTCTGTCTGATGATCTTACCAACTGTTTAATTTCCATGTGCTTTTGTCTTGTTTTGCTACATTCATAGTGACTACTTTCACAGTTGTTACATGATCATATAATGGTAACTATATATATTTAATATATAAGTATATTTAAAATTAAACTTTTTTACTTAAGTGAAAGTTTAAAGGGAGCTTTTACTTTGAACACTGACCTTAACACCAGTGAACACCTTTGGGATAAATGTGAACGCTGACTGCACCCCAGGCCTCCTCACCTCATCTACATCAGTACCTAACTTTACTAACGCCCCCTTGTGGCTAAATCTTACACAAATCTCCACAAACACACTCCAAAATCTAGTAGAACAAGTGTGGAGGTTTTGTCCTTTGTTTAATTATTACAGCTATAAGTCAAATAGCTATTAGAAAAGTCAAATAGAATACAGTAGTGAGCGGTCGCATGATTGTGGGCTCAGAGTTTATTTGTGGACGGTTGAGCTGTAATCATAGAATCACTCAGTGCCATGGGAGCTCATCATCGCCCATAACCACACACACACACACACACACACACACACACACACACACAAAAACACACACACACACACACACACACACACACACACACACACACACACACACACACACACACACAAATGTATGCCTGATTGGTGTACATTTATTTCTATAAGTAATATATAGGTTGATAAATTCGAAAACACCGTTTTCTTGTCGCAGTTTGGATATAACGCAGGTTCGAGGCGTTTTACGTTTGGGAAACGATTGAAAACGAAATTGTGGGCGGAGCGTGTTTTTTTTTTTAACGAAAACACCACTTTGAAATCGATATGCATTAGTGTAGATGTAGCCTTTGTTTTATGAATTTTTTTTTTTTAATTCTTCATTTATAGAAATACAAACTTATAGAAATACAAATATTTTTCAATGCTCAGTGTTCTTTTTTCCATATTAATCCAGACCTGGAAATCACTCAAATCAAATCCCATGCTTTTTCATACTTGAAATGCTTAGGAACCCTGTTATACTGTTGTAGGTGAAGTGAGGAGGCATGGGAAGCAGCCAGCATTCACATTCACCCCAAATGTGTTTTATAGGGTTTAGAGCTCTATAGCAGGAGATCTTTCACCCCAACTCAGGTAAAACATATCTTCATGGAGCCGGCTTTGTGCACAGGAGCACTGTCATGCTGATACAAAAATGTCATGCTATCGCATCCAAAGATATTCTATACAACTGCCTTTCGAAAACAGTTTAAAGTCAGGTGCGAAATATTTTTATTCATGTAGTGTATATGAACATGTTCAGTACAACTGCTCCACCTAGTGGTATTTAGTTCATAAAGCATCCATACACACAGTGGATATAATGGGCACTTGTGTGTCCATGCATGTGCAAATCCAGATCAGGAACTTGTAAAGAACCTTGCAAAAGGTCACCATTAAACACACGCACACACACATGCATGCAAACAAGAAGTGTTACTTACATTGTACCAGCTCTGACTTTTCTGTGAAAGAGACGGAGAGAAAAACAAGTGTGAGAGTGATGCAGCTGTTATGAAAGCACACACACGCTCAGGCACACACACACACACACACACACACACACACACACACACACACACACACACACGCACGCACACACACACTTTTCCTGACTAGTAGTGTCACTAGAGGGCACTATAACATTAATGCGGAACAAGAACCCATGTGTTGATTTCTGCTGACACAGAAAACCTCCCATAAGCACTAAAATATACACAAGTACACAAGTTCTGTTTCATCCTAGGAATAAAAAATTTGAGGGCAACAAGAAAAGACAGGATGGTGTGATGTGACTGAACACAAAGTACCTGAATGCTTCAAAATATACCAAAATATATATGTGGCCTATACAGTGTGTGTATACAGTGGGTGGAATCATTGTTTAATCCCCTGCTGATTTTGTAAATGAACCCACTTACAGACCCAAATTAGTCCTGTCCCTTTAAGAAAGAACTCCTAATATGAACTCTTTATGTGTATAAAAGACACCGTATAGCTGTATGTTTTGGGTCATTGTCATGCTGGAAGACCATCCACGACCCATCTTCAGTGTTCTGGCTGAGGTCAGGAGGTTCTCATCCAAGATTCTAAAGTGCATGGCCTCGTTCATGTGGTGAAGTCTTCCTGTACCCTTAGCAGAGAAACAGCCCCAAAGCAGAATGTTTCTGCCTCCATGTTTGATAGTGGGGATGGTGTTCTTGGGGTCATATTTTGCATTTCTCTGCCTCCAAACATGGCAAGTCGAGCTCAATTTTGGTCCCATCTGACCACATCACATGCTCCCAAGTCTTCTCTGAATCATTCAGGTGTTCAGATGAGCCTGTTCATGTGCATTCTTGAGCAGAGAGACCTTGGTGTGTTACCAATGGTTTCCCAGCTCCCTTGAGATCATTAATAATGTAATTCTGGGCTGATCCCTCACCTTTTTTTTAAGAATCATCTTTACCCCATTAGGTGAGATTTTTCATAAAGCTCCAGATCAAGCACGACTGACTTCCATTTTCGAATTATCGTGCCAGCAGCGGTCTCTTTCTCACCAAGCTTCTTGCTGATGGTCTTGTAGCCCATTCCAGCCTTGTTCAGGTCTACAATCTTGTCCCTGTTGTCCTTTGACAGCTCTTTGGTCTTTCCCATGGTGGTGAAGAGGTTTGAATGAAAGGGGTTGGTACAGGACTAATTTGTGTCTGTATATATACTATATACAGTACAGACCAAAAGTTTGGACACACAAGGTACTTACTGTATATAGTGATTCTCTTTGTGTTGTGTTAGCATGTACATTATATCAGCAATCTCTATCTTTTGCCTCAAAGAGCCAAAACGCGTCTAATCATACTACTGAAAAACCTTGAAAGAACAAAGATCTCCAGTACCAGAACAAATTTAAAGGTCTGACATTGGACACTCCTTCTATAAATCTTAAATAAACATGGACATAAATGAGGAGAATGAAGAGAAGAGGAAAAAAAGATGAGGAAAAGGAGAATTAAGAAATAAGGAGAATTAGGAGAAGTGGAGATTTAGGGAGATGAGAGATGAGAAGAATGGATAGGAGAGATAAGAGATGAGAAGAATGGATAAATGAGATGAGATGAGATTAGGAGGAGAATATAGAGATAAGAAGATGAGGAGAATGAGAAGATGAAAATGGAAAAAAAAATTAAGAGATGAGGTGAGGAAAAGAATAAAGAGATGAGGTGAGAAAAATGAAAAGAATGAAGAGTATAATATAATCAGAAAAGAAGGAGAATGAAAAGATGAGGAGAATGAAAAGAATGAAGAGATGAGAATCAGGGGATGTGGAGAACAAGGTGATGAGGAAAATGAAAAAAAATGAAGAGATGAGGAGAGTCAGGGGATGTGGAGAATGAAGTGATTAGGAGCAGGAGGAGGGAGATGGAGAGAACTTTTCCATGAACATGGTGCCATTGTAGTGCATAATAAATGATTCTAAGTGACAAAATCGGAAACGAAGTGATATGTTTGGAAATGGCTTCATTATGTTGCTATGACAACAGCTCGATTTTCATGAGAGCCACTAAAAATGGGTCTCAGTGCAGTTACCTAGCGCAGCTAACGCAGCTACCTGAAACTGAAAGTGCAGATAAAACTCACGTGAAGGTGTAAACCTGTTGTCGTTTCTCACACTATTAAAATCATATTGTAATATTGACCATGTGTAATGCTAATGCTTCTGACTTTCTCAAAGATAGAAGCGAAACTTCTGAAACGTGTAAACTCCTGATGATTAGATTCCCACAGCCCAGTGTGAACTCTCACTGTGGAATATTTGGATCTTATAGTGGTGGAAATGTTTCCTCTGACAGAAGCTCTGGCACGGTGTCGTTGGAAACGAGACGAGAAACAGAGAGAGAGAATGAGAGAGGAAGCAGACCTGCTGATGGTTACGGAAAGAGACAATGTGAAGTGTGTGTATGTTTCTCAGAGACGAACAGGAGGACATGGACACACTGATGGAGACACGACAATGGGAAAGGAGGTTATACTGGTGTTCAGGAAGGAATTTACAGAGCAACAATCCAACCAGATACAAGATGAATCGTTTCCTCTGAAGGTCTACAAATCTATTTTTTTTTAATATTACTAATAATGTTTATTTGGAATTGCTTTGTAATAGGGATGGTAAGATTGTGCAATTGTTGCAATTTTTATTATTGTTGTTTTTAACAAATTTGCATCTGTAAAATAGTTTTTATTTATTTATAATTATTGGTAGATGCGCTATACTTTAATTATTTACAAAGTAACCAATAAATTGTGGCCAATATTTGATACATAGATTGAGTGTTCCTCGCTAAAGTGTTTCTCAGCACCACTGCTGCTACGTGAATATGACGCATCACAACACTACGGAGACCGAGGCGTGTCCTGAGAGTCACATAGAATACAGATTAACATGGCAGAGGTAGAGCTGTCTGAACCAAAGAAATGAAAATGAACTAGCTAACCGTATTGAATTGTATAGCATTATATTTTTTTCCATCGAATCATACTGCATTTAAACGCATTGTGTTGAATCAGACTGAAATCGCATCGCACTGCATCGTAATAGAGGTGAATTGTATCGCATCACATAAGCTATGCATCAAAATGTGAAATGCATTGGCCTCACTTATAAAAATGAACAACCCTAGTCTTTGTCAGAACCTGCTAGAAAGATTGACAGGGCACCTGATCCATACTAGAGGTGTGTATCAGGACTGGGGTTCCACAAAAAACAACAAAAAGAAAAGAGGTCAGATATAAACCTCACACAAAAGCCATGTTTATTAACCTGACAATGAGTTGCATTCATCTTCAGTAAATGCCTGGTGAGGGTCATGATAGTATTCTCTTTAACTCAAGAGATGTAGCTGAGGTTGAGGAACTGCCAGAACCAGGATTAGTGTTTTTCAATGATTTTCTGCAAAAAATTGGTCAAATGATAAAATAATAAAATAATAAAATGAGTTTAAATACTGTGCAGGTCATTTCCTCCCCATGTTTGAATCCCAATACACATAAAACCACTGATTAAATAGCTTGAAATTAGAGGGTGTTTGCATTGTTAGTGTACAAGTAATTTTGTGTTTCATAATAATTCGTTCCAGCTTAGATGTTGTTCATTTTGAGTGATTTTGGCCTGGTTAATTCTTCTGGTACAGTGCTGAGATTCACATTTCACTTCTTCAGTTCAGACTGAACAAACCTTCAGCATGAACGTATTTCCTTTTTCTCACTGTTTAGCTCTACTCTAAGACATTGGAATGGCAGAGGTGGAATGATACAAAATCAATGCTTACTTTGATCAGGCTTAGTCTGTCATACTGCAAAGGTGGAATGGAGACAGGATGAAGTCAACAGACAGAAACAGAAAAGTGAAAGAGTGGATATTAAAAGCAGTGACAGTTCAATGGACAGTGACAGACATTTGGTTTGCAAACGTGTGCGTGACGTGTTACATAGACACTGGAACAAAAGAGACAGCACAGATGAATAGGAATATATAAGAATGAAAGGGGTATTAGGCGAGTGTGTGAACAGTACGTAGGTGGGTGGCAGCTCTGAGTGTAGATTTAATGTTGAATGTCCACTTGAAGTGAATCACACTGCAGTTCAACACACTCCAGAACATCCACATTTTACTGAACACTGGGAAAATGCTATACTAAGGAAAATCCCACACACTACTGAACACGTAAGGACTCAGGTTTATACCATAGCACTGCTCAATTCTTAATCCTGTCTGAACAAAAGAATTGAACTTTCTATAGCAGTAGTTCTGCTGGTTGTTAATCGAATCACCTGTTTATATCAATGCAATCACTCTAAATATGTTATCACCTCTATTAAAGATGGAAAAATGTATAGATTCTCATTTGTGCATCGGTGTAAAAGTTAACAATGTGATGCGGCGATTTAAAGAAGTGTGCATCGAATACAAGTGCGCATTGTTTTTAACATGTAAAAATCTATTTATTTATATATAATTTGTAGATAAGCTATACTTTTATTATTTAGAAAGTAAAAAATAATGTGTGACTGATATTTGGAATTTTACAGGGCTTTCAGTGCAGATCTTTTTACGTGCAAAACATAGTTTAAATCTGAGTTTTCTCAAGAACGTACAGTATTAAGCGGCGGACCGCAAGTTTGTTTAGTCTCCGCCTCACACTTTGAGGGCATTATTATTATTATTATCATTATCATTATTATTATTATTATTATTATTATTGTTAAACTTGTAAAAACACAACAATGCCAGGGGGGATATTAAAAAAAATTAGAGTTTGTGCAGTGTCACTATGGCTGCTCACTCCGTACTGGAAATGTGATTTGTTTTGCACACGTATGGAAACGCTTAAGAACCCATAGCACTAGCGTTAGCCACTTTCTGGTTGGTGGCTAACGCTAGCGTTATAGATTCTTTAGTTTCAAAAATTTCTCTTAAAAGGAGAAAATCCTGACAATTTCACATATCGAGGTAGTAAATGACATTTGTTAAAGTTTACTGAAATAAGAAGAACAGTTAAGTAGATCATATCTTTGGAAAAGTAAATATTGAATGTAAAACATGCACACACACACACACACACACACACACACACACACACACACACACACACACACACACACACACACATTAATTTCATTACTCCGTTTATTGAATTTTATTGAATCATTTAAATTTGTGCCAATTTAATTGATTAATCAATTTATTCGATTATAATAAAAAAGGTGTATTGCATTAATTTGATGCAATCTATTTTATTTGTATAAAATATAATAAAATATTATTTTATATATTCATTAACCAAGCATGCATTTTATTTAAAATTGTTTAAAATTTTGTTTTGCATCTCTTTCCCCGTAACCGAACCATGACTTAAAAAAACAAGATATGTAAAAAAAAAACCCTATGTTTGTGTGCCGTTACACCCATATTTTATAAATATATTGATTTCTCCTCACTAAATGTCTCAAGGTTACATACATAACCTAGAGACATTCCCCTTCAGGAACACAAGCTGTGTCAACAATGTTTGGGAACGAAAGTCCAATCACGCCTTACTGACCAGTCCCTGCCTAGTGTGGATGGACACAGCTAGACCGAAGGACGGAGGAGCCCGGAGTGGCTCTAAGGTCAATGGTATAAAACCTGATGAAGGTCAGTGGGGTGGACCAGCCTGTCGCGTTGCAGTGGCGACTCCAGAGGACCAGGTCGTAGAAAGAAGAGGGGGGAGCAGAGGACTCATAGGAGGATGAAATGGCATCCACTATCCACCTGTTGTAGGTCTGCTTGTTCGCAGGGAGCTCTTTCTTATAGGGACTATAGCAGACAAACAGCTACTCCAACTTCCTCCACAGTTCTGTCCTGTGGACGTCACCGGACACAGTCGATTTAGCTTCTCCTGGTCAGGGGCCTGGAAAGGAGAATGCTAGAATGCCTGCAGCACGACAGGTCGTGGGGGAACCAAAGGCACCTTAGGTACATACCCCGGTCTGTGGTAGAGAAAGGCATTGGCCATGCCTGGGGTGCTCCAGGATGGACATGGCCATTGTAGTTACCAGACCCTCTTCAGGTAGGCGAAAGGGAGTCTTGACTAACAGAAACCTAAGAGCCACCTCGACCAAGGGTTCAATGGGGGGCTTAGACAGAGCCTCCACCACATTGGCCAAGTCCCACACAGGCACTCTGTGTCGTGTTATGGACCTCAGCCTCCGGGTAGCACACATCAAAAGTGGTGCTTGCCCAGCGACTATTGAGCAAGTGGAGCACAATAAGGACATGTAACAGCGATAACGGACATGTAACCTTTCAGGGTAGAAGGAGACAACCCTGAGGCAAACTGCTACTACAGGAACTCCTGCACTGAACCACCAGGGCAAAAAAACTGGGTCCACCACGCAGAGAACAGGCACCAGCTCTGAATTAGAACAGCTCTGGATTAGAAGATGGTCTCCACTACCTAGGTAGAGAGACCAGTGGCTAGCAACAGCTTCCATAACTCCAGGCAGGGGGGTAAACCAGGGTGCCCCCTGCGTAGGAGAGAAGATCCCTTCTGGGGGGAATCTCCCAAGGAGGTTCTTTGAGAAGGGCCACCAGGTCTGCAAACCATGTTCTGCCCAGCTACCAAGGGGCCACCAGAAGGAGACGGACTCCATCCTGGCGACACCCTCCAGAACACCCGGAAGCAGTGCGATGGGGGAAAAGGTGTACAGGCGTGGCCTCGGCCACATCTTTTCCATGGCGTCCAGCCCAAGAGGGGCTGGGTAAGTAAGGGAAAATCAGATGGGAGATGTCTCTTGAGTCGCATACAGATCCACTTGTGCTCTGTAAAACTTCCATCATATTTGCTCCCACACCTTGGTATGGAGCCTCCATTCCCCAGGCCTCGGCCCTTGCCTCGAGAGAGCATTTGCTTCCTGATTTAGGTATCCTGGGATGTAAGATTCTCACAGCGAAAGCAGTCTTCCCTTGGTCCACAGGAGGGTCTGCCATGCCAGCCTGTATAGGGGGTGAGATCGCAGATGCCCCTGATAGTTGATGTAGAAGACCACCGATGTGTTGTCTGTACAGACCAGCACTTGGCAGCCCCTCAGTTCTGGGAAAATGTGCATCAGAGCCAGAAGCACAGCCAGCATCTCCAGGCAGTTGATGCACCAAGTTGATATGCCAAGTGAGATCTGCACCCGCCGAGCAGCCCCCCCACCAATGCTGAAGTGGTTTCTAAGGGCTTGGTGGGCAGAACCCAGGTCTTAAGAGACGATGCTGCATCCAGGAAGAGATAGCCAGCTAGCGTCTCTTGAACCCAATGCATTGTCCTGTAACTCTTTTAACCCCACTACGTCAGCGTAGAGGGAGATATTATGGGTGAAGAGGTGTGCCAAATATGGCCTGCTCCAGGATCTGGACACCTTAGTGTGTAGATCGGGGAAAAATGGCAGACCCCGGCGTGGAGGTCTGGCCCAGCAAATTCGTGCTTGGACACAGCACAAGTGACCACCTTTAAAATCCAGGCTGGAAGGAGTCAGTAGGCTTGCTAGAGACAGAAAATAAAGAGAATGTCTGGCTTTATTTAATCTTTTTTTTTTTTTTTTGCATTACAAAAGCCTGTTTGTGAAAGGCACATACGTTAAAAGTCTGAAGGCACTTAAAAAAATTTAGGATTTGCTGTCCATCTGAATTAAAGAAAAAAAAGTGAACTATTTATTTGCATCATATTTTTTTACATTGCAGTGAAAATCATTGTGTGGAATCAAATCGAAATCGGATCACACTGCATTGTAATGGGGGAAATCGTATCGCATCGCATCGGTAGCTGCTTTGTAGGTATCTTTAATGTATTGTATCATTGGCTATGCATCGAGATGTGAATCACATCGGCCTTAGTTATGGAGATGCACATCCATAGTTTCTATAGCAACAGCATATAAAAAAGACTTACTGTATATATGGCTGACATTCCACATAAAAGGAATATAAACTGTGATGGGATTTATTTAAGAAGGTTACTTTGTGTTTTCTGTAAGGTACGTCTTTTATGGGAAGAGTATCCAGTGTCAGAGCTTTTTTTTTAAAAAGCCTTAAGGAGAAAACACACACATACATACATACATACATACATACATACATACATACATACATACATACACACAAAACTCTCAATATACAATCACTTAGATAGGGATGCACTGTACTTACAAGATTGTGTGTGTGTGTGTGTGTGGGGGGGGGGGATACTCTGACTAGCAGCAAATGCTTGTGTGCAACCACACAAGTGTATAATGAAACATACACATACAATGGAAAAGAGAAATGCTTACTTTGGACAGTCGCTTGTGAGACTTACATGCAGCGAGGAGAAGAAGAAAGAAATCAGAAAACAAAATGCAACAGAAAAACAGAATGAGTTGCAAGAGAGAACAAAGAGTCACTTTTAAATCACAGAGAGTTGTTTTAATCAAAGCTCAACACGTAATGAAGAAGCAAAAGCAAAAATGAAAAGAAAATGAAAGGAAAAAAGAAGGAAAGAACTGAAGCCTAAAAGAAAATCAAACATGGAAAATGACTGGGTTATTGTTCTTAACATCCATCTTTACATGGTCCTTCACTATGTTTTCCATCTGTCCATCCATCCATCCATCCATCCATCCATCCATCCATCCATCCATCCATTCATCCATCACTTTATATCTAAATGTAGGCAGATGTTCATCTATTATCATCTACCCCTTATTTATTTTCCTTTTTCCAACTAATAGTGAATCTATCTTTCCATTCACCATCCATCCATCCATCCATCCATCCATCCATCCATCCATCCAGCCGATCATTCTTTTTTTATTAACTATTTAATTGCATGGTCCTTACACAAGTCTGTTTATTCACTTGTTTATCTTTTAAAATCTAGCTAGCAATCTATCCATCATCCAATCATTATCCATCCATCCATCCATCCATCCATCCATCCATCCATCCATCCATCCATCCATCCAGCCATCCATCCATCCATCCATCCAGCCATCCATCCATGCCTTTCTATTTCTGCTTCAATGGATTTGGATTTTCATTCAATTGGCCACTCTTCTATCTAATCATCTCTCCATACTTACATTTTACACACCTTCCACCATCCATCCATCCATCCTTCCATCCATGCTTTTCTATTCCTGTTTATCAGTGAATTCACTTTCTCATCCAATTAGCCAACCTTCTTTCCTTCCATCAATTGAAACCTCTAATCATATATTTTGCCAGCCTTCAATCTATATAGTAATTTTGTTTTTTATGCATGTTTAAGTCTGTGCATGTGTTTATTTGATTGGTTATCTTTTAAATTAGCAATCCAACCGTCCATCTAACCATCTATCTAACCATCCATCTAACCATCCATCTAACCAACCAACCATCCATCCATCCATCCATTCATCCATCCATTTATCCATCCATCCATCCATCTTTCTTTCAAACCATTAGTTTGAAACACATACTTTTTATTCAGTCACATTGATAAAGATTTATGTAAAAATTAAAACTAGCACTATTTAGTTTAAAGTGTCTATGTGGCATAGAATGGTATCACTGTGTTCTTTAGGTAAAGAGTGTAACTGGGTCAGTGGGTGAGATTTTATCCGAGTGTGATTACGAGAGGTCACTCGAACTGATTGCTCTATCTGACAGTCCGATGCAATCAGTAGCCATTTCAGTGGTGCACCCTACTTGTCTATTACAGGGGGCACACAGTGAAATGGCCAGGGCTGAAATAGTACAGAATGTTATTGCAGTTCAGCTGGACATGTACATACAGCACAGCGCTGTCGAATTCCTGTCACATTCGCCAGAAACAGCAGCCAAGCTTTTATTTTTGAAAGGAGTCTCCAGGTTTAGTGATTCCTAAAACTCAGAATGAATTTTTTTAGACATTGGACCGTTTTTGGACGAAGGAGGTCAACTTTGTCACAGACTGGGTATAAAGGCAGACAATGTGTTATGAGTAATAAAGGCAGAACTTGCATGTTGATACACATGAAAGGGGTGAAGTTTCTGGGGCATATAGACATTTTATACACTTAATAACTGACAGATGGATGACAAGGAAAGAGCAAAACTCAAAATCTAATTTCCAACTTACACTAATAAAAACTGCAAATATTCCGCAATGAAAAGTGATACAAATAAAAACTAAATATATACACTATATTGCCAAAAGTAGTGGGTCACCTGACCTTTGCTGCTATATGTGGTTCTTTTCCAAACTGTTACCACAAAGCTGGAGGCACTCAATTGCAGTGACTTTAGATTAAAATTTTGCATTAATTCGAATGAAAGCATGGCGATGCCCCTGTGCAAAAAGTGAGCTCCTTGAACATATGGTTTACATGCTTTGGAGAGGAAGATCTTCAGTGTCCTGCTATAGAGCTTTGATCTTATCCTTCCTAAACACCTTTGGGATGTATTGGAACGCTGACTTCACCCCAGGTCTCCTCACCTACATCAGTACCTGCCTTTCATAATACCCTTGTGGCTGATGAACACAAATATCCATAAGCTCACTCCAAAATCTAGTGGAACATCTTCCAAGAGTGGAAAGAATTATAAGAGCCAATTGGCTCAAACTTGACTAGATGACTCAATATTTTTGGCAATATAGTGCACGTCAAAACAAGAACAATTACCAATGCACACAAACATTTAGCAAATGTGACTTTATTACATTTTTGTGTGTACATTTTTGCTACGTAGTCTCTAAACTGCTACGCAGGAAAGCATCATGGTGGACTTCCTCACCTTGGAGTTTTTAGAGCTGCTGCGTGTGGACTGAGCCGAGTATGTGCGGGTTACCAGCTGGTCTGGGGTTGAGGGTGACTTGGAGGTGTCGGAATGTTCAGAGCCCTTCTCCACCATGTTCTCTCCCTCCAGACTCTGCACCGTGGGCGAGCGACAGCGCTTCCGCAACACCGGAGAGCAAGTGGGACTGCTCCGGGTCGAATTACTGGCAGTGCTGCAAAGAGAGAAAACAAAAGTGAGAGAGATGGAGAGGAAAGGAAGAGAAAGAGAGAGAATACATCACATCAATATAAATACATGCAATGCATCACAACATACCATATACAAACGTTTTGGGACAACTGACTTTTCCAGCTTTATGTGGTTCTTCTCCAAAACTCAAGGCACACAGTTGTATAGGATGTCTTTGGATGAGACAGCATTACATTTTTGCCTTAACCTGAATTAGGTTCAGCCGAACAACCGATTTCCTGTTACTGCGCGTCTTTTTCAATCCACTGGTGTATAATGTACTGTCTCTCACTCACCACAGATGTAGACTAGTTTACGAAGATAAGAATCAGCAGGCAGAAGGCAGTTAGGAGTTTGGGGTTCACATGGATGAGACAGAGGGAGTCAGTGATGCAAACATGACTGAGAACAGACACATTCCTGACCATCATCATCTTTTCTCTGCTTGTATTCTATATGTGGATGTTCCGCCTGGATACATTCATTCGGTAACAACATTTTTTATTTGTTTTGTATGAATATATATATATATATATATGGCTGTCAAAATTAAAAGGATTGTAAACGACACTAAATGTTATTATAGCGCCATCAATTCAGCGCGCATTTCTGTTTTTACCATTTTTATAAAAAAATTCAAATACATAAATAAATAACTAGATATAAAAAAGGCGAAATTAAAGCCTTCGGAAAAAAAAATACATTTATCCACGACCTCCCTTCTTTACTTAGATATAAAATAAATTATTAAACTCAAGATAAAAATATTTTTAATCAGTAAACTTTTGTTTTATTTATGCGCCAAGTCTCAAATCAAACACCAAATCCGCCATGTTTTACACAAATAACCCTCTAGGTGGCGTTTTGTGGGTTTTTCCCTCATAATGGCGAGGGTTAGGGTTAACTTAAGTACATGTCAGAGCCAAGACTTCTTTACTTTCACTTGAGTAAAAAAGTTTAATCCGTACTTCAACTTTTACCCGAGTATTTTAAAACATGAGTATCTGTACTTCTACTTAAGTAAAGGATGTGTGTATTTTTGCCACCTCTGATGACAATGATATGCTTTGCGTCGGTTGGAGTGGAAGATCTCCTGCTATACAGCTCTGACCTCAACCCCACTGAACACCTTTAGGATGCATGTGAATGCTGACTGCACCTCAGGGCCTCCTCATCTCACCTACATCAGCACCTGACTTTACCTACAACCTTTTAGTTGAATCTCACACAAATCCCCACATTTAAGTGGAACATTTTCACAGAAGAGTGAAAGTTATTATAAGTGGAAATGGGGTATAAATGCTGAATAGGAAGTTCAAAAAGCATATATGAATCTTATGGTCAGTTATTAACAATCTTTTGTCCATGTAGTGTATGCACTTACAGGAAACTGTTTATATATCATTAAGATTTTCAGAAAGTACATTCTCCAAAAACTAATTTCAGGCAGATGAAATGCGTTTATTTCTGTATTTTGCTGGACACATTGATGCAGGCATTACAGTGCTAACTGATGAAGGAATTTAAAGGAGAGAGAGAGAGAGAGAGAGAGAGAGAGAGAGAGAGAGAGAGAGAGAGAGAGAGAGAGAGAGAGAGCGGGAGAGAGAGAGAGAGAGATAGAGATCAGCTGTAAACACCACTTGGTTTAGTCTACTAGTAAACTAATAGCAGCAGAAAGTCAAACCAATCAGGTTTCTCTCTCTCTCTCTCTCTCTCTCTCTCTCTCTCTCTCTCTCTTTCTATCTCTCTAGAATATACATTTCTGAGATATTGTATATAATTTGCAGGTGCCAGCGAGTCGCTATCGATATGCAGGAGACTCCTGAAACTTCGTCTGCATTTTTAAAGATATTTCTCATAATAGGGAGTTTTATCAAATTTTAGCAAATCCTACATGAATACATACGAAAGCGTATGTTTTTTTTGTTTACTGTAAATAATAAAATCTAGCCGAATTAGCCAGAAAACACGAGCCAGACTCAATCTTTTTTATGTGGGGACAAGTTACCACAGCTCATAGGTGAAAACTTTGGACAGAAAAGACTCACGAAGGTCACAAAAACAATGTGCTACTCCATCACATACTCCATCACATTCATTCCAGTAATTCAGTCTCCAATTATACACATAACTAGCATAATTTTATGCCTAGTCAGTGTATCAAGCTCATTATATAAGGTTTTATACTGATAGATTCATTCTAATCCCCCCTATTTCATTTGAAGGAAAAATATAATTTGTGGTATCCCATACCCCATATCCTATAAGAAGACAACAATGTACCTTCAAAAAGTTTTGCTCAATTCCTCTCAGGTTTTAGACTTGCTCTTAGATGCGCAAACTTTTGCACTGAACTGTACTGAATTGTGCCAAGCCTATAACACTGTGCTTGTGTACTGTCTCATAAGCAATTATTAAAAGGAAATGATTTTGTTAGAAAATTGTTGGGTTACTGATTCACTACACACACACACACACACACACACACACACACACACACACACACACACACACACACACACACACACACACACACACACCACATGTCTGCTATTCATAACCCTGTTGCTCATTCTATAACCCTCCCAAACACAACAAATAGTAAACACCTCCATTCAGAACTAAATCAGCCACTCAATACAGCTTATGTAACAGCTTACATCACAACCAGCCAATCACATGGTTGCTAAACCTTTCTTCTGCTGTTCACATGTGTGTGTGTGTGTGTGTGTGTGTGTGTGAGTACGAATCATCAAGACCACCACCACCTATGACTCATTCGATTCCTTCAATTTAGACACAATACTCAAATCTGATCGGGACTGGAAACCACCAGAAATAAAACTATTAATTGAAGGCCAATTAAAAATGAACAATT
>JBCEWE010002369.1:15331742-15389242 GCA_039877035.1 Silurus lanzhouensis | reverse complement strand
ACCAGCAACAGCACAAGCTGTAGGAACTTTCTCCGTAGCCACGAGGACAAGTCACAAATTTATCACGAATAAGACCTACATGAACACAAATGTGAATAAACTACCATGAACTGGAACGCTGGAACTATAGGGATCAAACTTTATGGAAATAAAATACCGTATTTTCCAGACTATAAGCCGCTACTTTTCCCCACGCTTTGAACCCCGCGGCTTAAACAATGAAGCGGCTAATACAGTGGAATCCGCTTATCTCGCCCTCGGTTACCTCGACAACCCTATTAAATCGACATTTTTGAAGTGGAACCGCCAAATTCTCGCTTTTTCTAAGCATTTTTTATCGGTGGGAATGCACGTACCGGGATACACATGAGCGATAACAACGACCGCCGTGAACCAACATATACCAACAATAACGGACAGTGAGAGTGTGGAAGTTTAAATAGGAGCTGGTGATGATGATAAACAAGCACCATATGTGCGCGATTGAAGCGGAGCTTCAGAGAAAGCGGCCGAGAAAGCACCTGCATGCTGAAGGGCGGCGAAGGGGGCGTGGCAGGTGGATTCCTGACAGATAAACATCTACTGTATGTATTTTTATAGCATGCCTTCATCAAACAAATCGCGGCAACGCTGTTGTGTAAAAAACCCTCCAAAAACATGTGCATGCACATTCTCATTTATTAACGCACATCATGTACATAAAGAAATTTCAAGCACGTTATTATATTGCCGCCATTTGGATTTTCGTTTATCTCAATCATCGGTTACCTCGATGCTTTTTGGCGACCCCCTAGGACATCGACATAACGGGGTTCCACTGTATATGGATTTTTCCTGGGTTTTTCCCGGTTTCACAAGCTTCAAGACAAAAAATGGAGCCCCATAACATTAGACCAATGAAATTGCAGAACGGGTTCAGGTGAACCAATGAAACTCTTTATATTAAATCAGATGCGCTCCCACTGAATCGGGCCGCACCACATCATAAATATGGATGTTTGACCTGCCGCTCACTCGGACTGTCTACAGGAACTGCGAATCATTCATTACGCTGAAAACAACCGGGCATGAAAACACACTTCACCTGTGTTCTGAGCTGCACGGCATCGGGAGAAAAGCTTCACAGATGGTGATTTTTAAACGCAAGACGATGCCAAAAGATAAACTCCCGAGAGAAATTGTTGTGAAAGGAAGGAGGAAGACAGTGAACAATGACTTTCTTGGTAGGCTACTGTTTAGATACAAGCCGTGTAACAGACACTGTCTTTCATTAAAGCCTGTGTAAAGTTCATTAGTTTCAGTGTAGGAACCTGCGGCTTATAGACAGGTGCGGCTTATTTATGTTCAAAATAAAAATCTTTGTAAAATTCAGTGGCTTATATTTGGGTGCGCTTAATAGTCCGGGAATTACGGTAATAATTTGTACCTTTTTTTTATGAATTTATACATGATTTTATATATTAATTATCATTTAACTACAATTATTTAATTATAATAATTTGGATTATTTAACGTTCATTTTTATTCATTAATTTTATTAACATTTTATTTTAATCATTAATTGTTTATTATTATCAATTTTTTAATGGATTTTTTATAATGTTTGCTGACCGATGTAAAGCTGCATAATTAATTTTTTTAAATAAAAATTATGACAAAATATATTTTTTCAAACTAACACTAATATCCCCGTTACTACTTCTTCTATTATTATTATTATTATTATTATTATTATTATTATTAATAGTAGTATCATTATTATTACAAATTCTGTAAAAAGCTACTTGGGAATTTTCACGACATTACACACTCTCTCACACACTCTCACACACATACATTTTACTGGAGCGACACAATTAAAGTACAATATGCTGGTAAACAAGAGGGGAGTTTTAATATTCAATATGTATGAATGTGTGTGTTTGTGTCTAGTGAAATCCCTGCCTCAAGCAATGTAAATGCTGTATGAGGGCCCAGAGGGAGCTGGGATACGGGAGTGCAGCCAACCCCTTATGCCTGTCCTTATGCCAACCGTCCGTTTTCTTTTTTTTTTCCACCCTCCTGCTGGACAGAGCGGAACAAACCCCTCCTCCCTTCATTTCCCCTCTATCTATTCCTCCATCTCTACTGCCAACCTTAAGCTTCCGGTTCAGCTTTTCAATCTCCTTCAATTCCTTCCAGCCTGTTCCTGATGAGAACTGGCCTCAGCATGGACCGAGGCCCATCGGGTTCAGCCAAGATCATCGATCAGCCCAACAATGTAAAGCCACCAGGCTGAGACCGAAACACAAACTGAAATCCAGTAGGCACAACGCATGCTAAAACGAAGACATGCTTTATTTAATATTATTGTGATCAGTTTCCAAGATAAAAACAGTATACAATTAAAGCATTACATTCACTAGTCCTTTTTGTATTACATTTGTCTATGACTGTCTGTGTGTGCATGTGTGGTCATTGAAGCAGGACCCCAGAGACACAGAAACCGAGGAAACCGGGGGAAACTAGAGGTAGAGTGATGGTGGATTTTTTAGAAAAAAGTAAACTCCATGTAAAATTGTGCTGAAATTTATAAAAAAAAAACAAAAAAAACAGTACTACATCATAAAAAAAAATTAAATGTGAATATATTAATTGATAAATATAAAAAAATACATTATAAATAACACATAGGTGCTCTCCGTGCAGCACGCAGTCTCACGTGTGAAAAAACAAACAGCACAATGACAGCAGATGACAGTCGCAATGACAGCAGACCAGAACCCTGAAAAACTATGGATTTTTGCCGATATCCGATAGTTCCAGCAAAGCCGTTTAATTGCCAAAACCAATGAATCCGTCGACCTCTGAACACTACAAATAAAACAGAACCTGACATAGAACTTGGCACTAAAAAGCAAAAATGCATCTAAACTCTAAAACGAGTTTGTTTAAACAAGAAACCATCTCTTCTGTTCTATTTGTAACAAAGATTTTTTTTATTCTACTGAAACATTAAACACAAATATATATGGAATAACACATGACAGATGGTGTGTTTATGAGAAAATATTTGGCACGATGCAAAGCCGAGTGCTTTTTCCACCCTGGAGTGGATTATTTTTATATAAGTGTACATTCTGGAGTGTGTTATTCTGTTTATATACAGCGATCTGCCCATGATTGAACATTTAAGTTTATTAATGAGTAATACATCACACAGTTCAACAGTTTAACAGTAATAGTTATAGTTTGGCAGATCTATAGATTGATAGATATACAGACAGATGGACAGGGACTGATGGACAGGTAGAAAAACTATAATATTTAGTCATCCTTTATGTGCACATACATACATACAAACATACATACATACATACATGCTTTATTTTTCCCCTTCCTAATTTCTTTTTTGCATATTTGTCATGCTTTGTCACCAAGATCTCAATTGAGCTCAATTGAAGTGGCAGTTTAATGCAAACATTGTTAAAGTGCAAATATTCTAGACAGTGCTTATGGAAATCAATAGTGGACAAATTTAGCTCTCTTTCTCTCTCTCTCTCTCTCTTTGTTGCCATTAAAAATAGAGCCTGAAAAGCACAAAATCCTCTACCCTGAACACTTTCCCCACTCTGGGAAACTCTGAGAATGCTCTCACTCGGGGCTCCTTCCATTATTATTAAATAAATATCTCCTTACCAAAAACTTCACCTTAACAATGCTATGTTTATTTTTTACAGAGCAGCACATTCAATAAATCCACTTATTATGAGTCTGCCATTATGAGAAGCGTCAACAGTACAAGTCGCTGTGTATGAGCAGTAACTATAGAAACAATAATGTAATAGAACGAGCGCACCGATATAACAGCCGTGCTGTTATACGAAAACAACACGCACCATCTATCCCACGGATTTGAGAATTCATACTATATACTATAGCACACTATATCAAGCTTTGGGTTCTGAGCTGTTCTGGACGTCATACTGTAGATTGTATGTCTATATATATATATATATATATATATATATATATAGTAAATTACTGTATATAATTCAAAACATTTTAAATTATACATTGATCAGTTACAAAGCAGATTCTGTCAGGGACAACGGTATCAATGAAAACGTTCTGAGAAGACATGATGTTAAAGGGCAAACCAGTAATTATAAGTAATTTCCAGGTGTAGAACAATAAAGTTAAACACTACAAACACTTTCTAAATAACACGTTCTCTATCAGCATTCAGGGTTTGTCAGGGATTATCGCCCCTCGTGCTGAGAGCAGCATGCCAGCTCATGGACAGAGAGCTGACTTGCAATGCTAGCATATTTCCACATTCATACCTTTGTTTTGATTCATGTAATGTCTCCACCTGTCTCATGTATAATCCATGTACAGACGATCCCCACCTTACGAACGAGTCACGTTCCGAACGAGCGTTCGTAGTCTGAATTCATACGTAAGTTGTTACTGTGTTCGTTATTGTCTACGCATATCTCCTAATGTAAGAGCTATAAATACTATTAAATAAACAATAAAATATACTAAAACAAATCGAAATACTGTATACAATATTTTGTATAAAGTAAAAAAAATTATCAAAATGTATAAAAAAAAACTAATTACTTAAAAAAAAAATCATTCGCCCGAGTCCAGTGCGCATCATGTAGACTTGTTACGGTCAACGACTCTGTTTCAAGTCTTTTCGACTTCGAAAAAATTTCTTTTTGAGGACAGGTTTGTTCATCTCAGGATAATTTTTCTTGCCACTGTGGACTAAATCTACATCTGGATTTCTGTAAATCTGCTTCGTGACAAATTCAATTGTTCAAAATGATACAAATGTAGCTAAATAAAAATGTATATATTTCTAGACAGAAATACTCGCCTAAAAGCGACAGATTTGTGTGCGATTTTATTCTCAAGGCAGAACGAGAAAAATGGAGAAACGGAAAGAACAATGGCGGCTTGTGAGTAATGAGATTGAGTTTAATGCGAGCATGAAGCCGAATCATGAGTCAAGGGAAGCTTTAATATTCCTTCCACCTAAGCGAATTTCTGCTCCGGTAAAGGCAATTACAGCTGGTAGGTTAAGCCATGAAAGCGCTCCCTGTGAAGGCTTCCTACTGGACCCCAATCCTAACAAACCTGAGCATGCTATTTCCTAATGGTTGCAGTTAATCCAGTTCTTAGGATCTATATAGTTCATAGACAAGCAACAAAATACAAGATTGAATTCTGTTGCATTGTGTATTGTGACGTTTGAACCCTATTGTGTAAGGGATCTAAATGTATTTCTTTTTTCCAGCTGTCATTATTACAGGCCTCTCTATAGGTCAATCTTGCCTCTGTAAAGACCTTCGATCACACGACCTTCAGCATGACCTTGTGCGAGAAAATGCACGTGTTCTTGGCACATGCATCTCGTTGGCACATGCATCTCGCTCAAAAGCATCTAAAATAACCACAGGATGAAATCAAGAAAAGTCATGAATCATGAAACGTATGTGTATGTGTGTGTGTGTGTGTGTGTGTGTGTGCAATTCAGCAGTTTTTGTAACGCTTCCTGTGTGTGTTCAACTGCAGAGGAGACCTTTGTACTTACTGCAGCAGGCTGAAGTGTTTTTGTTGTTCCACCATACACTGTAGGGCCAAATGTATTGGGACATCCGACTTTTCCAGCCATTAGGTGTCCCAATACTTTTGTGCTTATAGTGTATGCTTTAAAATATGTACATATGCACTTGCCTTTTTAGCATTCAGGCATTATTTGGCTGTATCTTAAATGGGAAAAAAAATGCACTATATACTGTAGGTTCTACAAACCTTAATTTAATTTACAGTGTATCATCTGTAGTGCCAGTTAGAGTAAAGAAACAGGCTAAAAATCACCAGATTATGTAAATGCTGTTGGAAAAGATTTATGAAATAAATTGGAAATTGGAGTGTACTTCAAAAACCATCCGATTTTGACATTATTATCACCTTCTGCGGTTTCTGCACAACTCGTCGTTTCTGCATCCGCCTCGTCACCTCACCTGCCCGTGATGTCAGAGCGATCCTGAGCAAACACATGCAGGCCCTTTCTCATGCCTGCTAAAAAGCACCCGAGCGAAAATTCTGAGAAAATAGATCCCCGGCTTTTTGTTAAGCTGGAATTAATGTCGAACTGTAGCGCGGTTGATGTAATGAAAGGCCAGGACTGTTGTTAGCGATACGGCTGACAAATTGTAATTCACACACGCAAACAGTGGCCATTAGTGCACTCAGCCCCTGTCCCTGTTTAATATGTAACTCGTTTACTTCAGCGAAAAAAAATTAAAAAAAACACACAGAAGACGTTCACTCGACACAACGCACTCAACAGATCTGGTGCATTTTTGGATGCACAGGTGCATGTGAGTGAGAGAGAAAAGGAAAATGAAGAAGAGGGGATGAGTGGCATCCCATGGGAAATTAAACTGACGAAAAGAGCCTTCAAGTGCAAGTGATGATTAGAAGGACAGGCAATGAAAGGAAAGATAGATATATAGATAGAGAGAGAGAGAGAGAGAGAGAGAGAGAGAGAGAGAGAGAGAGAGAGAGGACAGAAAAGTCCATTGAGAGTAATCTTGCTGTCTTTAATCAGAGCCTCCTGCTGGGCCAAGGATAATGTGGGACAACGGAGACAGATAGAGATAGAGAGAGCGAGAGAGAGAGAGAGAGAGAGAGAGAGAGAGAGAGAGAGAGAGAGAGAGAGAGAAAGAGAGAGACTCAGGGGGATATTAATTGAGGGAGGACAGATGGAGGTGATAATATGATTTAACAAGGCCACCAAAGTGTGAATGAGTGTCATATTCCGGGGGTGTTTGACAATATGTGCATTTTCTTTCAAATTGCTGGCTGCAACAGTTCTAACATGGACTCGTTTTATCCGCCTCTTCATGTGGAAACGCTCGGAGACTAGCAAACTAGATCCAAATCGCTCTACGCTGATTGGTGGCTTGCTGCGTGTTTGACCAGTTGTTTTTATCTGCTTGTAAATAAAAAGGAACGACTGATTTCGCACAATGTACTTGAGGAAAAAGTGAGATATTTGACTTTAAAATGTAGTGAAGTTCAAAGTAAAAGTCTCCCCAAATAGAAACACTTCAGTACAAGGACAGATTTGTAAAAAAAAGCCATTTAACTACGGTAACGAATTACGTTTAATTAATTATAGTTGAAATGTTGCGGATCATCTGCAAAACAAGTTACGTGGTGGGTTCAAGTCAAACCGGAACTAATTGTAAAGGTATGAAAATGGATGCTAGCGTGGTGGTACAACATGCAGTAGTAAGTGGCTATTGTGTCCTATTACACATAGGTGGCGCACATGTCGTGGGCAAGTCCACAGACCGTTAATCAAGGTGGCAGACAACAGTGCATGGAACAGCATGTAGTGATGAAGAATCATGTAAACGAAGGCGTAAAACCAGCGGATATCTACAAAAGACTTCAGGCGCAGTACCGTGATGAGACGCACAGCCGCAGTAAGACACTTAAACGGTGTAAAAACTTCAAAGATTGCTGTATATCCGTCACTGACAAACCCGCTCATGACGAAGTGAAGCAGGCTGTAATAGGATGGCTCAGGGAACTAACAAATCTTTCCTGGCGTTAGTTAAACGCCAGGAAAAGTGTATAAATGTAAAATGGGAGTATGGCTAAAAATAAATGCAGTTTCCACTCTGTGTATTTGTATTTTATTTAAGAAATTTTAAAGTCCCCGTTTGACTTGAACACCTCTCGTAGTCCCTGTAACCTCTTATGTTATAGCAGCTATAAACACTCATTTCTTTGTTAGTCTTACTTTATACTTAAATAAAACCTAACTTTCTCTAGACCTTCTGGAGTTTAGTTTATAGCAAATAATTTCACATACTGTAGAAAAATCGCATATAAGAATAAGCACATTATTATAACCTTCAGATTTGTACTCCTATCACAGACTGCTGTCATAGACACCTAATCAACACTGTGACACAAACTCTTCTTTTTTTGGATTCTCCAATTAGGGGTCACCACAGCCATCAAGATCTCCTCCTCTGACCCTCAACCCTACTGGGATGAATTGGAACGGCACCCCAGGCCTCCTTGCCTCACCTACAACTTTATCAACACCCTTGTGTGAGCACAAATCTCCACAAACACACTCCAAAATTTAGTGAAACAACTTCCCAGATGAATGGAGGAAATTCATCAACAAGAAATGGGGACTAAATATGGAATGGGATGTTCAAAAATTATGGTCATGTGTTTTGAGTGCTTAGCTGCACACAAAACACACATTCCCCAAATGGGTTCCTGAGCTCTGAACACATTTCCTTGATCCAGATGAACAGGGCCAGGAGTGTGTGATATAAAGTGTGTACCAACACTGAAGCTAACATCTACAGTAAACATTTCCTACATCAGCCTGCTACCGCTGCAGGGCTTTTGGTAGTGCAGAGTCCTGGGCTTTCAAATAGCTTCAACTACGATGGTGAAAAAAAGAGTTAAAAGTTTTGAAACTTAAGGGGCCCTACTGTCCACTCACAAAAGCACAGAGAAGGATGGTTCACTGTAAAGGGCAGGTGGACAATGAAAATAAAGCTACACGTTCGTCTCTGAGTCGTCCTGCTATTCACCACTAAAAATATTCCACACGGGGCCAGAGAGATAAGCGCGTGAGTGAGAGATTGAGGACTAATGAGACAGCTAGAGATAAAGCGAGCACGCCAAAAAAGGAAATAGCGAAGGAAGAGCTGACTGACACTCCAGCGAGTCTGATACATTCCAGATAATGGTGGGGGGAGGGATGGGGTCTCTAGGGTACAACCAAATTTCAAAATCTGCAGTATAAAAAGCAGGCGAGTGGTCATTCATGTTCAGTAAGCGCTTCATCCTGGTCGATCAGGAGTCTATCTTGGGAATAACCAAGCGAGAGGTGGGAATACACCCTGGATGGATGGGATCTGTCACAGGATACCATAAAGACACCTACAAATTCAGTCTTCAAATCATCTACGGCATATTTTAGGACATGGAATGAAACATGGAGGAAAGCCATACTTGATGATTGTAGAGGATCCAAGCAGACATTAAGCCAAGCTCAGGGTTAAACCTTGCATCATATGCATATAAAAATTGCTTTAAGCGTTATTGAGGTAGCCAGTTTTCTTCCCCGATGCTTTTTTCCAATGGAGGGGCCTAGGGGTTAAAAATGCAGCAAGAATCTTGCAATATAACTAATCATTACGAGAGTTCCAGTTCCAACAATGACAAACCATCCTGGTAACCAAGAAAGGAAAAAAACGGTCGTGGTTTTCGATAGTGAGGGGAAGAAAATGGACTCTCCCACTCTATTAAAACCTGTAGGCATCTGTGAACTCATGTTTGCAATAGAGGGTGGATAGAGCTTTCCTTTAAGGCAGGGGTGTCCAATCTTCTCCACAAAGGTTTGGTTTTATTCTAACCGAACAACTCCACACCAATTTCCGCCTGTTTAAATCAAATGATTTTCATTCGCAATGACTATCAGGTGTGGTCTTTGATTGGTTGGAATGAAAACCTGAAACCCACACTGGCCCTTTGCAGAAAAGATCGGACACCTCTGTTCTAAGTCTACAAACTTTTGTAGAAAAGAAAATGTATTAGCGTGGACATGGCCTAAGTAACCCTAGTTTGAAACAATAAGTTTGCAATTGTTAGCTATCACCATCACCAGATGTTAACTGGCAAGCAATACAAGAGACCTGGTT
The DNA here is from genome assembly GCA_039877035.1 of Silurus lanzhouensis. Classification (NCBI taxonomy): domain Eukaryota; kingdom Metazoa; phylum Chordata; class Actinopteri; order Siluriformes; family Siluridae; genus Silurus; species Silurus lanzhouensis. Next base: position 15,379,499 of record JBCEWE010002369.1, on the reverse strand, counting down.
GGTGTTGGATGGGACTTGACAAATGACTAAACTGGGGAAAAAGTGCCAAAAAAACATTTTCTTTCAAATAATGAGGTAACATGTTGATGATGCCACGTTTGAATTCTTTTCATTTTCAGAAAATATTTTAATAGGACACACTATCATGCATCAATCTATAAAATATGGTCTACAGTCAGACTTCTGTCATTTACATTACTGTTAAGCAAGAAAGTGAAGAAAATTACAGCTTAGATAAAAAAGTCATCGTTATATGGTCACATGACTAGCCTGGGCTTTACCCGCTTTTAGATCCCTATCCTTTTGCTACAGAACCTAGTTACTAAATGTGGCTAAGAACAGCCTACTTTCACAGCGTTATGTATCAAATAGACATGGAAATGGCAACAATGTCTCCGGCATGATCAGAGCCAGAACTTCTGCATACAGTATGAATACTATTAACATATAAGTGTTTATATTCACGACGATCACAGAACAAGACACACACAGAAAAAAAAAAACTCTGTCCAATAGCTTCACCTATTCCATGATTCTCAGGCTATAAATTGACTAGTGCATGTGTCCTTACCAGGCGAGTTTGAAGCCTCTCATGAGTGCTGCGCAGAACGTGTGGTGCTGAGCATGCTGGCGACCGGCTGCCTCCCGTCGGGCTGCATGTCAGCAGAAAGCAGCCGGAGAGGAAAGACTGCGTCCTGCTGTGCCGTCCCATTCGAGAACTGCTCCGAGCTCTGACGCTGACGCTAACAGGCTCCCTACTGCGCCAGATGGTCCCTCGATGCTATCAGGTAGTGCTTTAAGTAACCGAGAGAGAGCGAGAGAGTATGGAAATAAAAAAAGACGAGCACGAGATAAAAGCGACGAGATGAAACGGGATGGAATGTGTGTGTGATTCGGAGTGTGCACACAATCAGTACATTTATCCTTCTCTCTTGCTCTGTCACTGAGTTGAATTCTCTCGGTCTCTCTCCCTTCCTCGTTTCCTCTCTTCCTCCCTCCCTCCCTCCCTCTCTGTCGTTATCTCTCTCTCGGCTATACTGCAGCTAAACAGCAGACTTGCTGAGCCGAACACTACTGAGCATGCTCAGTCTGTGATCTCTGCTCTGTAAGTTGGATCGTTGTTTTGTTTAGCTGAGTGTTTATTCTCCTGTCGTTTTTTGGGGTTTTTTTTGGGCAGCAAAGAAGTGATGGTGTGTGTGTATTGAGAGATTATGGTGCACTGTTGTCACTCCCTCCTGTCAGCCTCAATCAGCTCTCTGCTAATCTTTTAATACACACACTCCCACAAACAGTGTGTTAGAGGGTCTGATCAGTAAACATCCTCATTATATGCTTGAGGTCATTTTCCATTCATGTCATCACAGGGCTTGATTCAATAATCAGATTCCATTAGTGCTTAGTCCTATTTCAAATGTTTGACCTTGCTATGACTTTGGATTTTTCCATAATTGAATTCAATATTTGCTCAACACTTGCTCTTTAGATATGGCAATACACAGATTCTCAGACAGGTGAAATTTAGACCCAGTCATGCAGGTATAAAGCTCTGGTGTGAGCACCATAACGTTCTACTTGCAGCTTGTGAATTCACAAGTCAATGTTCTTATAGGTAAAATATCGAGTAAAAAAAAAAAATTTACAAAACACGTCCTTTTACCTTTGTGTAAAGCAATGCCATCGTGTAATGCAACTGTGTAGAAACGTGCCTTTTTATGTTGCGTAGAAAGATACTAGTGTGTAGAAACGAGACTTATCTTTTGTGTAGAAACCTGCTTTGTGTAGAAATCTGTCAGTGTGTAAAAACTTTCATGACCAGGAAGCTATAACAGCACATGGAGTGAAGCCAGCGCAAGCTTCTGAAAAGGGAAGGAAGTGCTGCAGGGATGCCAGCAGTGTGGCCTGGAGACGCAGCGTCTCGTACCCTCAGGAAACCAGGGTTACATATGTTACCTGGAGACATTCCCTTTCAGGAACTCAAGCTGTGTCGGAACGCTTGGGAACAAGAGTCCAATACCACCACACCGACCAGTCCCTGACTAGTGTGAATTAGCACAGCTAGGTCGAAGGACAGAGGTGGCAGGAGTGGCACAGAGGTCAAGGTTGTAAAACCTGGCAAAGGTGGACCAGCCCTTAGCATCACAGAGGCCTTGGAACGACACTATAGTGGACCAAGCCTTGGAGGCAGCCACACTCCGGGTAGAGGACCCAGAGGACTCGTAAGAAGACGCTATGGCATTAATAATCCATTTGCTGAGCGTCTAAATATGAGCAGGAGGGCCTCTCCTCGGAGAGCCATAGCAGATGAACAATTGTTCCGACTTCCTCTAGAGACTCGTCTGGCGGACATAGCAGTCCAGTGCTCAGACCGAGCACAGCTGGTTCAATCTCTCCTGGTCTGGGGTCTGGAATAGGGGGGGATTGAATGCTTGGAGCCTGACAGGTTGTGGGACAACCAAGGGCACCTTGGAAACATAACCCGATCTAGGGTGCCGGAAGGCACTGGCCATGCCTGGAGTAAACTCCAGGAAAGAGGGGGCCAATGAGAGGGCCTGTAAATCACCTATTCTCCTCAAAAAGCAGATAGACAGCAAGAACGTCTTAACGGACAAGTGCCTCCATTAAATCTCGGCTAAAGACTCGAAGGGGTGCTCAGACAGAGCCTCCAACACTACGGCCAGGTCCCAGCCAGGCACTCTTGGATGCACCGGAGGTCTCAGCCTCCAGGTGCCGTGAAGAAAACGCGTCAGGAGTGGGTCTCTGCCCAGTGAATGCCCAGACATAGGACGTGATACGCCGAAATGGCGGACACATAGACTTTAATGGTGGACGGAGCCAACTCTTTTGCGAACTGCTCCTGCAGAAACTCCAGCACTAAACCAACTGGGCAGTGGACTGAGTCTTATTGGTGCCGGGAGCACCACACAGTGAACAGGCACTATCTCGTGTCATATGACCTCCTTGTGGAGGGAGCTCTGGAGAAACCGGAACCTCAGAGCTGTGCCCCTTCAGGGGCCACAGCCACAGCTTCAACAGCTCGGGCGGGGGTGCCACCTCCCAGTGGGGCTGGTGGATATAGAGAAAACCACAGGAGACAGTGTGACATCTCTAAAGACGCGAACAGGTCTACTTGGGCATTGCCAAATTTCTTCCAAATCTGCTCCACCACCTTCGTTCAAACGGCCGGGGATATAAGCTCCTCTGAGGGAGAGGAGCTTCCCCTGGCCCCACACGAGGATCTGGAATGCCATGAGGTAGTAGGAACCCAGGATCTCTCCATGCATCTAAGGCACATAGGCATCACTGTGTGACCTTAATTGTGCAGAGGAGATTGCCCTTTTGAGAGAACCCCTGGGCCCTGAGCGACCACTGAAGGGGTCTTATGTACAGGAGGCCAAGTGGAATGACATTGGATGCTGCTGCCATGAAACTGAGTAGTCTCTGGAACTGCCTGACAGTAAGTGACTGCCCTTCTCTGACCTTCCTGACCGGCGTAAGGATGGACGCTATGTGGGAAAAAAAAAGCTGCATGCGCATAGTCGTCAAATCCCATATGATGCCGAGATAGGTAGTTCTCTGTGATGGAGAAAGCACACTCTTCCCAGCATTCAGCCGAAACCCCAGCTCCTTTATGTGAGCAAGAACGACAGCTCGATGCTGGAACTCCAACTGCTCTGATCAAGCTAAAATCAACTAATCATCAATATCATTGAGGATACAGATGCCCTGAAGTCTCAGGGGAGCCAGAGCCACATCGACACACTTCGTGAAGGTGCGGGGTGACAAGGCAGAACATAAAAAAAGACCCTTTATTGGTATGCTTTGACCCCGAAAGCGAACCTCAGTAACCTGATGTGAGAAGGGAGGATGGGTACATGAAAGTACGCGTCCTTCAGATCTATCGTGACAATCCAATCCTCGGATCTGATCTGAGATATGACCTGCTTGATGGTCAGAATATTGAACCGAAGCATCATTAAAAAACAGTTCAGCTGACGTAGATCTAGGATAGGATGCGACTCTCTGTCTGACGAAGGGACCACCTATCAATCTCTCGAGACTGACCTCCAGTGTGTCTAGCGCCGGGGCACTGCCCAGATGTCACCCCGCCGGTGACAGCCTGCCTTAAATTTTGACTGATTAGGCTCATTATTCTGAGCATGGACAACGCAGTTGCGTTCCCAGAGCATTAAGTTCTTAAAAGGGAACCTGAGCCCAATTATTGAGCGGTTCAGCTGACATAAATTTAGAATGGGGTGCAACCCCCGATTCTTTTTTGGGAAAGATGAAGTCCCGGCTGTAGAACCCGGACTTTCTGATGGAGGGACCACCTCAATGGCCTCCTTTTTCAAGAGAGTGTACCTCTGGGGCTTAGGGGCACCGGATCGGGGCGGGCACCGTAAAAATTTGGTGCACCATGCCCTTTCCCGGCGGAATCCCCAGAACGTACCGAGATCTGTTATCTCATTGGGCTTAGGCCCAGAGCATCACACAGGATCCCTAGCAGGGGCAGTGCAAGTTGCAATGCTCTGCTTTTTAACCTCCCAGTGAGGTGCTGGGGTTGTACCCACTGAGCAGTCCCATAAGAGCAATGTGGAAGAAACCGCTAAAATGCTGCCAACTAGCAACATGGCTCTGTCCCTGTCGGAAGGATCCGATAGGGTGAGCCATAGGTGCCTCTCAGAGGAGACTACAATGGCCCTAAACCAGCCAACAGCCAAAACGGTCTCTTTTGTGGTCCTAAGAGCCAAATACGCCTATGTCTAGCTCTCGCAGCAGGTCAGACTGATATGCCTGTAACTCTGCAATGGTGTGCAGGCATACAGCGGATTGACCTGCTGGGGCATAAGCCCTACCCACCAGCGCCAACGTGTTACAAAAGGACTTGGTGGACAGTGTCAGGGTCTTAAGGGACGATGCGATGCCTGGGGAGAGATAGCTAGCCAGCATCTGTACAACCCGGGGTATCGACCTGTAACCATGCTCTTTAAGTCCCACTACGTTGGAGTACAACAAGAATTGGAACTGAAGAAGCGTGCCGAATACGGTTTAGACCAGGACCTGGATAGAAAAGAGAGGCAGACAGGGCAGCTTTCTGCTCATCGGCCGGCCAAACTATATCAAGTTTGGCAATGGCATGAGTCACAACCTTCAATACCTACTCGCTCGCAGAGGAAGGGAGGCAAAGCTGAATGCTTTTGTTGCAAGTTGAAGAAACCGGCAAAAGGCGTGCTTCCCACTTGTGAGCGAGTGTTGGACCAGGCAGGTGAGGAAGAATAAAGGGACAAGCCCATCCCGAATACCTCTGCCAGGTACATCTGCGAGCCCCAGGAACCCGTGTGCTGCTCCACCTCAGCAAAAGCGGGGCCAAAACCACGAGGAGTGAGACCACCCCCCTTTGAGGAGGCACAATGTGCGTGACACAATTGGGAACACTCAGGAACCGACCTAAAGCAAGTAATGCACGAGCTGTCTTTTGTGCACAGTCAGAACGATCGCTTGCTTATTCTTTTTTTCCAGACATTCACCACTTTCAAAAACCTGTAAGGGGACAAACACACATAGAGCGCTTCATGTATAAACAGAAGCTAGCGCCCGCTTTACTCCATGTGCCTTCATAGCTTCCTGTTTGTGATATCATCCTGCCGGTGATTCTGTGCTTTCTATTGGACAGATTACACACGTGATTTAGAGCGTGGACAACGCCGACGCTTTCCCAAATCGTTGATGACACAGCTCGTGTTCCTAAAAGTGAACCCTGCTTTTGTGCAGAAACCTTAGTGTGTAAAAACTTGTCAGTATGTAAAAACCCACTTTTGTGTAGAAACCTGTCAGTGTGTCAGAACCTGAGTGTGTAGAAACATGTCAGTGTAAAAACCTCAGTGTGTAGAAATCTGTCAGTGTGTAAAAGACTGTCAGTGTGTATGAACTTAAGTGTGTAAAAATCTGTCGGTGTGTAGAAACCTGAGTATGTTGAAATCTGTTAGTGTGTAGAAACCTAAGTATGTAGAAACCTGAGTGTGTCAAAATCTGTCAGTGTGTAGAAACCTAAGTGTGTAAAAATCTGTCAGTATGTAGAAATCTAAAATGTATAGAAATCCGAGTGTGTGGAAACCTGAGTGTTTAGAAATTTGTCAGGGTGTAGAAATCTGTGTGTGTAGAATCCTGAGTGTGTAGAAATCTGTCAGTGTCTTAACATCTGAGTGTGCAGAAACCTGACAGTATGTAGAAATCTGTCAGTGTGTAGAAAACTGAGTGTAAAAATCTGTCAGGGTGTAGAAATCTGAGTTTGTAGAATCCTGAGTGTGTAGAAATCTGTCAGTGTGTAAAAATCTTAGTGTGCAGAAATCTGACAGTGTGTAGAAATCTGTCAGTGTGTACAAAACTGAGTGCAAAAATCTGTCAGGGTATAGAAATCTGAGTGTGTAAAAATCTGAGTGTGTAGAAACCTGACATTGTGTAGATATTTGAATGTGTAGAAACCTGACAGTGTGTAGAAATCTGAGTGTGTAGAGACCTGACAGTGTGTAGAAACCTGTCTTCTCTTTTGTATAGAAATTGCCAGTGTTTAGAAACATGCATTTAAGAGCCACAAGACATAAAGACATCGTCCTGCTGAACGATCTTAATGACTAAACAACCATGCCAATATTTACAAATTCCAAAAAATTCATCTAAGGCATTATATGTATCAATCTACAAACAAGTATACATTTTATTGCAAACTGCAGCTCTTAAACTTCCTTCATTAATTTTTCTCTTACTAATAAACTGTGAGAAACTAAGCAAGAGGTAAAAACAAATGAATCCTGCTTGGGATTTAGTCACTCATTCTGAAACCCTAAATTAAACCCTGTAAAAAAAAAAAGGAAGAAAAAAAAAGTGAAATGCAAAACAAGTGCTGTTATTTCCGCAGCTCTGTCTCTAAGCTTGGCTTACATAAAAACTTGTGACGAGAGCCAGAGCTGGATGTGAATGTGGGCATTCTGTGCTGTTTCTTAACTCGGCTGATATAGAGGGATTAAACAGCGGGAACAAACAGCTCGAGCTGACATTCAGCAAAACGCCCCATATGACCTGCAGGAAACAGGCTGTGCTGAGAAGTTCCATAAACACCTCTCTCTCTCACTCTCTCTCTCTCTCTCTCTCTCTCTCTCTCTCTCTCTCTCTCTCTCTCTCTCTCTCTTTCTCACTCTCTCTCTCTCTCGCTCTCTCTCTCTCACACACACACACACACACACACACACACACACACACACACACACACACACACATATACAAGATACACTCATTGACATGGCCACCACGGAGCAGAGACAGCTGCATAGACCACAACAACACTTGGGATTCTGGGAAAGCGCACGACTGTGAAGGTGAGAGAGCTCAGACGCAGAAAAGGCAGAAAGAGACAACGGGTATTTTAGAGACTCTAAATTACAGACTGACTCGGTGAAGATGCTCGTGCGGTCTGATGTCACTCTGAGATACACACACTGGAAATATATGGCTAATAACAGGCTTTCCATCTCAGCCCAGTTCCAAATGTCCTTCTTAGCAGATGCCTACTTCTTTATCATTAATTTGTTTATGTTTATATTTTATTTAACAATACAGAAATCCAGATATACACTATATGGCAAAGGTTTGTGGACACCTGTTCATAATTTTACTATTTGTTTCTTTAACATCCCTTTCCACATTTAGTCCCCATTTCCTGTCATAAAAACCCTCACTCTTCTGGGAAGATGTTCCACTAGAATTTGGAATGAGCTTGTGGAGATTTGTGCACATTTAACCACAATCGCATGTACAAAATCAAGTACTGATGTAGGTGAGGAGACCTGGGGTGCACTCAGCATTTCTATTCATCCCAAAGGTGTTCATTAATTTTGAGGTTTAGAGCTCTATAGTGGTTCACTCAAGATCTTTCCTTCCAACCAATGTGAAGCATATCTTCATGGACCTAGCTTTGTACACAGGGGCATTTTCATACTTGAACAGTGTTTGGACCGCATCCAAAGACATAATATACAATTGTGTGATTTTACCTTTGTGGTAATAGTTTACAGGTAAAAATACCTTTTGTCCATATAATTGTAGATGTAAAGAGCAAATGAGCAAAGCATCCATGTTAAGAAAAACTTCTAGAGAATGAATCTTCTGGAAATTATTTGTCTGGGTTAGGCACTGGACAGTTTTTTAGTAAAGCAGTAGAAACATCACCTGGATGTTGATTATGGGGACTAAAATTGAATAGGTGTGTATGCATTAACTAAAAAAATCTAATGAATTTACCACAGGTGGACTTGTAGAAACATCTCTAGGATGATCAGTGGAAACAGGACGCACCTAAGCTCAGATTTGAGTTTTTTATTTGTTATTTTTGTATAAATTTGCAAAAAATTCAAACAAACTTCTTTCACGTTGTCATTATGGGGTATTTTTTTTTAGAAATGTTTGAGGAAAATAATAAATTGAATCCTTTATGGAATAAGGCTGTAACATAACAAAATGTGGGAAAAGTGAAGCGCTGTGAATACTTTCCGGATGCACTCTACATCTACTGGGCAAATCAGGAAGTGTTCCTCAGGTTCCTGTCTGGACTGTGGATAAAGCAAGAGGAGGTGTGGTGCTGAACGGACAGCTCCTTTCTGCTCTGCTTATATAAAGTACAAATGCATGCAGAAGTTTAGACACCCCTGTTCGAATCAAATATTTTATTGTAGTAAACACAACTGCTACAGCATCTTCTACTTTTTAAACAAGATTTGCACCGTTGAATGATTAAATGTGTGAATGACTAATACTTTTTTTTTATGTCTAATGACTATATGACTAATAATCTTTTTTTAATAACCATAAAATAAAATTGTAGTAATAAGCTTGTAAGGACTTAACAGACTCACAGGGACTTGTTACTCAGGTGGAATAGAATATGATGACAATTTCAGAGCATGATGAATTTTTTTCACCCTATTCACATTTACATTCATTTGGCAGACGCCCTTATACAAATTGCTTTGACGTGTCTCCAGCAATAAATTCTGATGACCGTTCATTAGGACACGTGAGTAACCATCTAACAATACGTTCCATTAAAACTTTATGAATTGATGACTAGGAAGCAGGGGTGTTCAATAGGGTTGAGGTCAGAGCTCTACAGCAGGTCACTCAGAATATTCCACTTCAACCCATGGAGCTTGATTTGACATGATGCAACAGGTCTGATAGTTCAAGTAAAAAAAAAAATGCTATGCTACTGCAAGCTGTCACAGATGCATTCTCTTTTGCCACACTTTTTTTTTTTAATCTATGTGAGATGAAGCCACTGTCAGACAAAAACATGAATGTGTATGCTATGAATAATAACTCTCTTTCTGTTTCTCTGTCTCTCTTTCTCTCTTTTTTTGTAGTGTATACGTATATGCCTCCTCCACTAAACTACAGTCGACTGTCGGTTGATCACAGCTAACCAATCAGACACCAACATTACTGGTCAGATGATGGGATTATGCCTGATTATACATGAACAAACACATGCATACACACCTATTCAAATATATGAATAGCCTGTGATCTGAGTCATACAGAAAATCCTCCTGTGAGTGCTGTATACACAGCTGCAACAAAAAAGCTGCTGATCCAGACTAAACAATACGCACTGAGCGCATATTTATCACATTACGCTCAATCGGTGACATGACAAATAGGAAAGAAAGAAAGAAAGAAAGAAAGAAAGAAAGAAAGAAAGAAAGAAAGAAAGAAAGAAAGAAAGAAAGAAAGAAAAGAAAATTTTTACTATTAGAGTTTTTTTGGAAATATATTTGAATTAGAAAATAATCAATGATGCACTGATGCAAGAGTTACTTTTACCCAAATTGGCATGTGGGAAAAGTGTTTTGTTCCTCTTATATGACAGTGATCTTCTAATTAATTAACTGTAATCTATGCACTTAATGTTGTGAAAGTTGTTATTCAGTTATAAGCAGCTAAGAACAGCAGTTAACAGTTTATCAGCTTTTTTTTATGCAGAATTAAGATAGATAGATAGATAGATAGATAGATAGATAGATAGATAGATAGATAGATAGATAGATAGATAGATAGATAGATAGATAGATGAACAGCAAATAAATATAAAGGATCTGGGCAGTGTAAAAATGTGCAGTATAAATCTAAAATATATATATATATTAGGGCCGTCAAAATTAATGCGTTAATAACTAATTTTATTAACGCGCAATTAATGCAGCACACACTTATGTTTGACAATTTTTTATTAAAAAAATTCATAAATAAATATAGAAGGTGAAAACCTTCAACCCAACACACATTTTTTTTAAAAGATTTTAAACCTCAATTTAAAAAATATTATTTTATTACTAATCATTTGTTTTGCTGATGCGTCTCAAACCAGGCACCAATTAAAACCATCCGTGTGAGAACATAGCAAAAGTTCCTTTTGGTGTCCTGGTGATTTACGTAAGTTGAAGCATTATAATTACTTTATCTGTGTTTTTTATATAGACATGAACAAGTTTTTGGAAAAACATTTATGACCTTTGAAACCTATCTTGAGTTTGGTTTCACTATAATAAACACATTTGCATAAAGCATCAATATTCGCCCATGGCCATGTTGATTAGAGAATAAAAAACTTGTAAAGTATTAATTTAAGGTACATTTATCACATGTGCGATTAAGTTGCGATTAATCACAAGTTTACTTATGACAATCGTGCGATTAATCGTGATTAATTTTATAATCTTAAGAAATCGTTTCAGCCCTAATATACAGTATAAAAAATCCATAGTATCTCTAGTTACCAGAGTTTTGCTAACAGACATGTCAAAAATGTTGTATTTGATGCCCCAGATAGAACCATACGATACCAAGGTCACACAATGAGGTCGTCAATACATTTAGCGTACAAGCTAATCATGATCACTGCCTCCGGACCTTTAGAAACAGCTGTGTGACATTTCAGTGTCCGAAAAGAAATAATATAGAAAAATAAATAAAGCAGACGTCAGTACAAAGCAAATGAAGTGCAGTTACTGGTTAATGAGAATAATGTATTAAACATGACCAAAGACAATGACAAACAACGCACACACGAACACACACACGCACACACACACACACACACACACACACACACACACACACACACACTGTGGCCCATAAGTGGGATGGAGCATGTGTTCACATCAGCATGGCTCTCATTAAAAACTCAGCTAGGGTTCTGTTTTGTTGAGGGCTTTCTAAAAATAGATCCAACATTTAACACAAACAGAGAAAAATAATAGAGAAGAAGAAGAAGAAGAAGAAGAAGAAGAAGAAGAGAGATATACTGTATAAATTATAACGTTTCAGGACAAGTGCATTCACATACTATAACCTATGATTTGCCTTGCAACCATTAATCCACACCTTCTAAAAAGATCTGAGAGTTAACCAGCAGTAATATTTTGAAACAACACACAATATTCTAGCTAGTAGTAAGTAAGCTAAGTAGTAGTGGAGAAGAAAAACTTGCATGTCCTGCACAAAGCCCTGACCTCCTTAACCCTACTGATCACCTTTAGGATAAACCAGAACAAAGACTGAACTCCAGACCTCCTGATACATCTCTGAAAGCCATTACAGAAGAGATGAGTAGAGGTTTTTATAAGAGTAAAAAAAGAAAGGAATCAACTCTGGAATGAGAATATTAACAATTTTAACACATGAAGGTCAGGCCTAAAAATAAAGTATATCCTTTTACATCAAAATGAATGCTGACTGTCAGGTAACCACAAATACAGAAGCATTTGAATATATATATATATATATATATATATATATAAAGGATATATATAAATATAGGATATACACAATACCATACTATGTAATTAATTACTATTTTTTTAAATCTGAATCAGAATACTGTATTGATCCACCAGGGAATTTGTTGGGTTGCAATTGCTTACAGTACAATCAAAGTAAAATAAAAACAAATTCTAATAAATATAGTTATGTGTTAATTAAAATAAAATGTGTAGCAGCAGTAAAACAGATGACAGAAACGTCAGTGACACTACAATGACAGTTACACAAGTTAATGCACCTTTAACAATTATTATTATAATCATTTTAATTTTATTATTGCACTGGAATTATCACAAATAATTGCCCAAGATATTAACATTACATAAGTGTGGCATTGAAAATCTTTAACAATATCCATATTTATAAATGCCTGGTTTAAAATATTCCACCAGTTCTGCTGTTTATCACAGACTTGTGTAACACTGCAGCCAAATAATGTTTTGTACATCTTCACCTACAGCTAAAACATGTCTCCGAAAGGTCACATCAAAAGCTGCATAAGAAAAATTAAGTTCATAAAAGTTGATAAATGGCTTTATAACACTTTGACTCACACTACTTCGCTCTGATTGGCTGATTAGTTACCATGGAGACTTGTGATTATTATAAGAGTTAAAGCAATCTTTTATCTGTTCTAAGGCGACATGCAGGGAAAGCGGTTCCCATGGTGAAAAGGAGTCACCTGAAACACACACACACACACACACACACACACACACACACACACACACACACACACAAAGTTTCTGAAATTCTATAATGCAGCCATTTCATTACTACCCATTTCTGCCGCTCTTCCTTTTGCCCCATAACGTGAAACTATTTTAAAAAATCAAGAAGTTTTTTCTACTTTTCTACGGTTTGTGCAAATTAAGATCATGTATGGATTTTTTTTCATGAACTTGTTAAATTAACAACATACTGCTTTTTGGATACAACATTTTGTTGTGGCAAAGTGCAAAAAAAAAAAATATGTGAAAAATGTAATATAAAAAACTAAAGCTATTCACATGTCAGTCCTCCTCCTCATCATCATAAAACATCACACTCACATCCAACATGATTACTTTATCTGCTGTTGTCGTTCTGAAGTTCAGATCACTGTCCAGCCTGAACACACTGATTTCTCCCCTCGCTCACTATGCCCCATGTTTTAAAAGTCAAACAGTGACATTCCATGGCCTGCAACCTCATTGAGGGATCAACTTCACAAAAGTGCTGCGGGCTTTCAGATACTTCCCCATACAACAACAATCAGGATACACACTTACACACATACACACATACACACCGCCACCACTCCATCGAGCACTGAGTGAAACAATACAGCATCCAGAAGGTTTGTACCCAGGCCTCATACTGAACTGGTCTGATCCACTGTGATAACAAAAAAAAGACGACAGAAAGATCATCTATTTCATGCTGACATGAATAAAAATAGCTATTTTTCTCCTAAATGAATAGATCAGCATGTGAGTAGAGGTGAAGCTGATTCTGTTAGGAGCTTGAAATGAATAATGACTAATTCGCTCTTTGGTGAAAAAGCTGGTGATTAATTTTATATCGGCTGCAGGAAAAATCTTACATAAACACACTCGTTCTCAGAAAAAAAACCTGAGGAAGAAATTGAAGGTTTCGGTAACATGACAAGCTGAATTATTTTTGTCTTAGCTTTATGAGTGTAACGCCGACTCACGTCACGACACCGCCACGTCAGCAGAGGTATCTCTCTATTGAGTTCTGATTTCATTTAAATGAAATGCATTTGATGAGTACAGTCTGAACTCAAACATGTTCATCTTTTTCTTTTTTTAGGTAACAAACTAGCCAGAGAATGAGTAGTCAGTGACGATTGATGTAAATGTTCCTGCTTAAAACTGCAAACTGTATAGAACTAAATATAGTTATTTGTACATTAATTAATCTAGAGAAAGTATTTAAATGTAAAGTATAACTTTGAAAAATCCTATTCCACATTCAGTCACAATTTGCTGTGATAATTAGTGGATTTTACCAATAGATTGGATTGTACTTGCTGATTTACTATTAACTTAAACAAGTGATGAACTTTATTACTAAAATTTAACAGTACTGAATCTTGAAATTGTTCTAAATGAAATTAATATAAATATTTAAATATCAAATTAAATGTGATGAAATAATTGCTACATTATGAATAATAAATAGCGCTCTTCGTGCAGCGCGCAGTCTCACGTGTAAAAAAAAAAAAAAAACAGCACGTGGTGTCGGCGATTCACCAGGAAAAACTATCAGTATGGATTTTTGACGATAGTCGACGTTCCACTAGATTTTGGAGCGTGGTTGTGGAGATTTAGACACAAGGGTTTTATTAGTTCTATATAGTTATTATAGTTATTATATAGTTCTATAGCAGGCCACTCAAGATCTTCCACTCCGGCCCATCTACAACATATTTTCATGGAGCTGGCTTTGTGCACAAAGGCAATATATAATGTAAGAACATTCATGTGTCTCCTAGTTCAAGTGAAGGGAAAATTTTATGCTACCACACTTAAAGACATACTATAAAATTCTGTGTCTCCAGATGTGTGGTAACAGTTTTGGAGAAGAACCACAGTCAGGGAAAGTCAGGTGCCCTGATACTTCCATCCCTACAATGTATGTTAGCAATGTGTACAATCGAATAATTACAATAAGAACGTCTTATCCGAGGAAAATACATTTCATGCACCAGTGAGACCAGTGCAACCATTTTACAATAGGAGTGACAGTGTTACTGCTTCTGTGAGTTACAGTGCACCAATGCACCGAGACATTTACCAGACACGTCTGTCTGCCAAAAACTGAATTAATTGCCCATTAGGTTTTATTCAGGGAGAAAAAACAATAAACTTTTTATTGAAGACAGAAAAAAATATATTCCATCACATCTGGAAATGAGTGTACATACTCGCTCATTTCCTCTGTCTGGAGCTGTCGATGACAAAAATAACAAAAAATGTATATCTAGTGAACATAATATGAATGAAAGTGTCAAAATGTTTCAAAGCTCCCATCCATCATGCTTATGACGTTTCTCAAAACAAAACTTCACAAAAAAATCAACTCAGGCACTAAAATGACTCAAAAAATAAATAATAAAATGGAAAATTTAGCATCAGGATACTGATACACCAGCAACACTGCTCACACACTTACCTGTTTCTCTGAATATGTTTATATATATATATATATATGATCCTGTGTATGACACACTCTTGCTGAAAGTTTTTTCGGTTCCAGTTTCTCACATTTACTTAGTCTCTCTCTCTCTCTCTCTCTCTCTCTCTCTCTCTCTCTCTCTCTCTCTCTCTTTCACACACACCCAAACACACACACACACACACACACACACATGCACACACACACACAATTTCAGGCTGAAGCTTCAGCTTTACCTGCGCATAAACGGAGTCAGGAAGCGAGACGAGTCGTCATCATGGCTGCTCTGCTGGCTGCTCTGCTGACTGCTGTGACAGAAAAACACACACCTGTCATTCATATCATCACCATGACAAGAAATGATTTTTTAAACATGTTAAACATTAACAGCCTTTGATTATTCATGTCTCAGTTCATATATGCAAGTAAGGATGTAAAATGGAAGAGGTGGAAGAAATATTAGAAAAAAAAAAGTGTGTCCAGATCACATTATACCAAAGATTATATTCAAATTAAAGCTGCCATGATTCATCTCATTTAGGATTTAACTGTAATAGATAGATAGATAGATAGATAGATAGATAGATAGATAGATAGATAGATAGATAGATAGATAGATAGATAGATAGATAGATAGTTGAAGTAATGGATATTTGGATGGACAGACAGACAGACAGACAGACAGACAGACAGACAGACAGACAGACAGACAGACAGACAGACAGATAGATAGATAGATAGTTGAAGTAATGGATATTTGGACAGACAGACAGACAGACAGACAGACAGACAGACAGACAGACAGACAGACAGACAGATAGATAGTTAAAGTAATGGATATTTGGACAGACAGACAGACAGACAGACAGACAGACAGACAGACAGACAGACAGACAGATAGATAGATAGATAGATAGATAGATAGATAGATAGATAGATAGATAGATAGATAGATAGTTGAAGTAATGGATATATGGACAGACAGACAGACAGACAGACAGACAGGCAGACAGACAGACAGACAGACAGACAGACAGACAGACAGACAGATAGATAGATAGATAGATAGATAGATAGATAGATAGATAGATAGATAGATAGATAGATAGATAGATATGGTCTGTGAACCTGAGTTTGGGCATTTTTGGTCTATGATGTGTCTCTCTGTATCTCTCGGTCACATAAATCGGTCACCAGAGGGCGCTGTCTAACTTTAAAATGCATCCTCAACCTCAGAATTCAGCTTGCACTCGAAATGAATATGAATTCTGACCACAAGGCAGGACACACTTTAAAAATTTATATTAATTCAAGCATATATCTGCTACAAAATAGTCCCATCAATCCAAATAAAAATACAAAAAATCATTTTTATAAGCAGTCAAACACGCAAGATGAAGGTAAAATATGTCTAAGCATTAGATTAGTTTTAAAGTTATAAAAGTACAACATAATAAACACATATTAGAGTAAAATATTTCTTTTATTTTTTTATTATATATATTTTTCCATTTAAAAAATTTCTATTTTGCTAATATCTATAACTCAGAAAATGGTGCGAGGGTTAATTAATATTATATTAATGCTTTAAAATCTGCCTAATAATTCATTTAATTCATGTATTTATTTAAGGGTCTTCAATAGTTTCCAGTTATTTATTTATTGTAATTTTTTCCCAAATATATGAGTCAAGATCATCAGCCAGAAAATGAATCATGTGAGATACACTGCAAGAGAGCAAAACCTTCAATGTTCATTAGATTCAGACATCATTAATCTATGAGATGTCAAGGGGACGAATGAATCACGCTTCCTCGCAAACAATTCAACGTACACAGTAAGGTAATTTTATGTTTATGTTTTTATACTGAGAATACAGTAAATAATAATCTCCCCAGCTGTAACACATGTACGACCTGCCAATAACTGTTACATCACCATCGAGTGAAGAAGTGATGCAATTTAAACTCAATCATTTGAGAGTCAGAATATATTATAAGAATACTTTATATATACGATTATACAAAATTATACATTATAAGAATATATACAATTCATTACTTTGATTACAGAAATCATGTTTATTTGAAGTGAAATTGAAGAGGTTCACACTTGAATGACACAAACATCACGTGCCGCTTACTCTATAAGACACTTATATAAGACGCTCAGCTGTGCTGCGATGTGTGGCGGATTATCACTGTTATTATCACTGCTATTCTGGTCCACATCAAAGGGAAAAGTTGGTTAACATGATTTCCATGTAATTAGAGCTCTTCTACTGTATAAGGATGTGGTGGTCTGGGAAAGATCTTTTTTGACGGTATTTTGACTGAATTCTGGAAACCAGACGTATACAAAATGACAAAATAAATGTACCTACATAATAAATAAATAAATAAATAAATAAATAAATAAATAAATATAGCTTTATTACCAAGCATGTTTACACACCGTGCAGTTATACATGGGAATTTAAGTGTGCAGTTTACTAATGTACCATTCGGATCCTATGCATAAATGTGTCAGTTATGAAGGACAATGAAAAGATATTCAAGTTCAAGTTTATTTCTGAATTTGTTATGGACGTTGTCTCAAAGCAGCTACACAGAACTTAAGATTTAAAGTGATGTGTATTTATTTATTTGTTTTAGGAAGAAACCTTGAGAGGAACCAGATTTAAAATGGGAACCCATCATCAAGTGTGTGATTATGAATCTTAAAAACCAAACAAAACACCGGAGCGAGAGAACTAACTTGAGCACCGGAGTGTAAGATTATGAGTAATGTTCTTTCTAAATAAACAGTCAATTGACGTTGTGGAACCAGGAGCTACTGAGCATCTCATAAAACACTCAACATATGAGATCATCATAGATCCAACACCAGCTACTCCATACCAGAGCCTTTAAACACTCAAAGAGGTCCAATGTCCAGACTCCACATAAAGTGGGATCCAAATGGAACATCTCTAGATGGTTCAGAATGTTTGTGGGGTTAGGCATCTACTTCTTATTTTAATATTTTTGAATGAATATTTTGAATATGAATATTTTAATTGTTCAGGCTGAGTAGAGCCTGCGGTGGAAAAAACAACAACATTTGTGCCTGGCTGTTCTGGTGGACGGTGCGCTGTAGCGCCAGCCAGAGGCATTAATTCGAAGAGAGAGTGGGCTGGGTGTGTGTGGGGTCCAAAGTGACTCTGGAGATGTGAAGATCTTAGAGTTTGGGCAGTGGGGCAGCAATAATCATCTCAGCAGTCCTGACTGTGTGCTGTAGCCTCTCGATGTCCGATTTGGTACAGTGTTTGAATTGAGTCATGTCTTATGGGGTCCCAGTTGTTGTGTAATTCATTTTTTTTTTTTTGGGGACCCCCTAAGTTTATTTTTTACTTTGTCATGAACTGGGTCTCTAATG
The DNA here is from genome assembly GCA_039877035.1 of Silurus lanzhouensis. Taxonomy (NCBI): domain Eukaryota; kingdom Metazoa; phylum Chordata; class Actinopteri; order Siluriformes; family Siluridae; genus Silurus; species Silurus lanzhouensis. Next base: position 15,361,031 of record JBCEWE010002369.1, on the reverse strand, counting down.
CCATATAGGGGTCCCGGGACCCCCCCCCCCCCCCCCCCCCTAGCCCCCCCATATTTCGAGCACTGATTTGGTAGCTGAATCAAACCAGACAGTTATGGATGTACACGGGACAGACTCAATAACGAGTAGAACTGTTTCAGCAGCTCCTGTGGCAGGTTGAATTTCCTCAGTTGACGAATATTCCCTTAAATACCCAATATAAAAAAAAAAAACTTGTGGACATCTGTCCATACGATTTGTATGTTCTTTTAAAACATCCCATTTGCTCTTATACAAACCTCCACTTTTCTGGAAAAGTTTGGAAAAGAACCAAATACGGCCAAAAAATTCAGGTGTCCCAATACTTTTGTCAGTATACAGTATAATTCTGCCTTCATCCATACATGAGTAGATTGGATTGGATTGGATTGAATTGTAAAACACACTCAATCAGATTCAATAGCAATCAACCAGTTCAGGTAAGTGAATCCACAGCACTCGATAGTGGACTAGTACTTCCAAAGACAGACACATTTACACCAACAAGATATCTGATCACAAGATGATTCTAGATGATCCTATGAATCGCATCAGGATGTGGATCGACTTTTCTCAGTATGTCCTTAAATCTGTTTTTATATTCTGCAGTTTCTGTGCAAAAGTTGTTCATTACAATGAGAACAGTCTGAAATTTATCATCATTCACCCACTTTAATCATTACCCATTTACCATCATTCACCAGCACCATTAATTCCAGCAAATGATCAGTTTTACCTTGATGAGACTATAGAACATCTTGGATTTTTTTTTCATACAGAACAACAATTAGTTATGAAATACTAATTTCTGTGAATTTTCATCTGGAGATGAAATGAGGGGGAAACTCAATGCATTATTTTCACAGACATTAGAAATGTATCTATCAGAATCAGAAAGAGCTTTATTGCCATGTATGATTGCACTTACAAGAAATTTGTTTTGATCATAGAAGCTTCAAGTTGCACAGTTGTATAAAAAATTAATTAAATTAAATAAAAAGTGGTATTGCACATATTTTTATTTTCATTGAACAATAGGGAAAGCATTTAACTGTTCATGAGATCGCCTGTTGGAAGAAACTTGTGCCTGACTGTCCTGGTTTTCTGTGCTCATTAGTCCAGATGGCAAAAGTTCAAAAAGTACACTATATGAACAAAGGTATTGGGACACCTGACTTTCCCAGCCATATGCGGTTTCATTCCCAAACTGTTATCGCAAAGCTGAAAGCACACAATTGCATATGGTGTCTTTGGATGCGGTGGCATGAAATTTTCCCTTCACTTAAACTAGGAGACCCAAATCTGTTCCAGCATGATGATTCCCCAGTGCACAAAGCTATAGATGCTATATAGTGCTATAGAGCTCCAACACTATTAAACACCTTTGGGATGAATGTGAAGACTGACAGAACCCCAGACCTCTTCACCTCACCTACATCAGTACCTGACTTCACTAACATCGTTAGTAGCTGATTGAATCTTTACAAATCTTCACAAAAACTCTCCAAAATCAAGTGGAACATCTTTCAGAGTGAAGATAATTAGATGAGTAAATAGGGACTAAATGTGGTATAGGATACTCAAAAAGCACATACCAATCTTATGACCAGGTGTCCGCAAACTTTTGGCAGTATAGTGTACAGTATGTGGCATGGATGTGAGGGATCCAGAGTGATTTTCTGAACCCTTTTCCTCACTCTGGATGTATACAGTTCTTAAAGAGTAGACAGGGACGTACCAATAATCCTTTCAGCTGTCCGAACTGTCCTCTGAAGTCTTCTGATGTCTGACTTTGTAGCTGAGCTGCACCAGACTGTTATTAAAGTATCACTAATCCAAAATACTTTTAGAAACCCACTTACTTTCCACTGCTCCACCCAGGGTTTCTATATAAAAAAATATTACCCAGACTGCATCCCCCAGACCTACAGCACTGACAGGGACACAGATAAGTCTCTCCCTGATCCCAAAAATAGTCAAACAAACTCTCTCCTATCAAAGAGAAGCAGACTCCGGAGCGTCTGGAATGATGGTGGCAAGCAAGCAGAAATTTAACCTGCAGGTCCAGAGATAAGAGACAGCCCTGTTCCTTAATCATAAACTAAAGATCGGACAAAAAATATATACATACCCTGCTATAAAGCAAAGTACAAAGAATAATATATGGTCGATATTTAGTACAGCCATATGATACTGGAGATCTTGAATAAGAAAGTATTAATGATGCCACTGGAGAAATTATCAATTCCCTTGTGGTGAGTTTTTTATATCCAGATCTGCCCTCCAGAACTATTACCACTCTTTATAGCAATAATGATTTCAATTATTCTCATGAGAACTGCAAGAAAAAACTCTTTCATGAACAAATTGTGATTTTATATTAAAACCTTTTTTGAGTGTAAAGTTTGTGATTATTTTATACAACCAAATATGATGAATGGTGGTAATACTTTCGCCCCCTATGCTGTATTTGCTGGTACTGGTGGGCCGTGCATTTCATACCTAAGCCTTCAGTGATGTCCTACCCAAATCAATACAGCTTTAAGACTATCATTATGACGGTACGGCTGTAGAAACCATCAGTTTTATAGAGAAACGCAGTATAACAGAGCGCTGCATCACTGACAGGAATCTCATGCAGTGAGAATGAATGCCGTTACTAAAGCAAGAAACCCAATGAATCAACAAGTCTCATTTCACTGTAGCCACAGCTGCACCGCCCGCATACATCATCTCTAGCAGAAGCTTTGATATTAACCTCATAAAATGACCCCGTGCATTTTTGTGGATTTCTTTTGTGCATTACGGTTTTCTGGGGGATTGGAAATGAAGGCAAATTGAGTGTTTTTGTGCAAAGAAAAAAGTTAAAAACTATAAGCAGTTCATAAAAAAGCTTAACAAATGTTTTGAACTGTTTGGCTGACTTTGATGCTTTTTGTTGATTAAAAAAGCTCTTGTAAAAGTGTACCTGCAAAAAAAACCCAGGTATTAAATCCACACGAATATTTTCGAGCCTGTGCCATTTGTTACTGATGCGGTTTACGAGTTTTGACTAGTGTGCTCTCTGACTAGTGTGCTCTCTGACTAGTGTGCTCTCTGACTAGTGTGCTCTCTGACTTGTGTGCTCTCTGACTAGTGTGCTTCCTGACTTGTGTGCTCTCTGACTAGTGTGCTTCCTGACTTGTGTGCTCTCTGACTAGTGTGCTTCCTGACTTGTGTGCTCTCTGACTAGTGTGCTTCCTGACTTGTGTGCTCTCTGACTAGTGTGCTTCCTGACTTGTGTGCTCTCTGACTAGTGTGCTTCCTGACTTGTGTGCTCTCTGACTAGTGTGCTTCCTGACTTGTGTGCTCTCTGACTAGTGTGCTTCCTGACTTGTGTGCTCTTTGACTGGTGTGCTTCCTGACTTGTGTGCTCTCTGACTAGTGTGCTTCCTGACTTGTGTGCTCTCTGACTAGTGTGCTTCCTGACTTGTGTGCTCTCTGACTAGTGTGCTTCCTGACTTGTGTGCTCTTTGACTGGTGTGCTTCCTGACTTGTGTGCTCTTTGACTGGTGTGCTTCCTGACTTGTGTGCTCTTTGACTGGTGTGCTCTCTGATCCCCCACTCGAAGGACGTGAAAATGCTGACGTTACTGTATGCCTGCTAGATGGCCCCAGTACCGCCAACTCACAATCTGATTGGTTAAAGCAAGAGCTTCAAGCAATATGTACTTTATGCTACAGATGCCACACTGTAGCATTACATAAGTTATTAGTTATGTTTAAATTATAAATGTAAGTCTGTGATTCTGAGTTTAGTTTAACGGAAACGTCCGTTTTGGCCCGTTACTGCTTGCTGGATCAAAGTAGTCGGTATACGTGTGGAATGTAACATGCAAGATTTATAAAGCCTGATGCGGAGTGGGTTATTAATATTTAAGAAACAACTGAGACTTGAAATGTGTGCTTTTGTTACATCACTATGACATAAGCAAAAATACCCTCTATCACCCCCCCCCCTCTATCTCTCTCTCGCTCTTTCTCTCCCCTTTGCATTCCACACTCTCCTATTAATATCACTCATCAATTATTGACAGGAGAGATAAATAGAGTTCACTGAACTGTTATGTAAACCAGCTGTTGTCTTTAATCATTCAGACCTTCACACACACATACACACACACACACATACACACACACACACACACACACACACACACACACACACACACACACACACCTATGACTGATGGCTCGCAGAAGACCCTGCAGAACAAAAAGTATAACAATAGAGTGCAAAACATATAGAATAAAAGATGTAAAAAACAATGACCAGAAATAATACAAGCTAAAGATCAAGCTAAAGATTTTAATCATATAATGATACAAGTTTATGCAGAAAGCTCAGTGTTTAGGATGTTGGACCTTCTAACCAAAAGGTCATGAGTTCAAATCCCAGCACCAATAAGCTGCCACTGTTGGGCCCTTGGGCAAGGCCCTTCACCCCCAACTGCTCAGGTGTATAAATAAAATAAATGTAAGTGGCTCTGAATAAGTTGCTCTGCCAAATGCCATAAATCTAAATGTAAATTATTATCAAATACGAAACAGGTACACACCATCAAGCAACACGGCAATGACTAGGGGCTGGAGACAGGTTCTTGATAAAAACCACCAACGCAATCAACAATGACTCGAGTTGCTATGGCAACCATGATGTAAAGGGAAACCCTGCCTTTGTGTATTATCCAATTTGCATGTGCACCTTCACTGTACGTATATAGAGTTACGGAAATTCCACGGTCATGCGAAATTTCCGTGACGGTATACAATGACATTTTAAATTCATATTGAAACCTTAAATATTTTATTTACTTATTAACATCTCCTGACTCAACCCTAGGTGTGACACCCAGATCACACAGCTCATGTTCCAGTAGATTTTGTAGCGTGCTTGTGGAGATTTGTATGAGACTCATTCAGCCACAAGGGGGCGTAATTAACGTCAGGTATTGATGTAGGTGAGGTGAGGTGAGGTGAGGTGAGAAGGTCTGGGGTGCAGTTTGCATTCAAGTTCTAGTACACCCAAACCTGTACAAACATCATGATGGACAGGTTTGGGTCTTCTAGTTCAAGTGAACAGATCCTACTTTTGCCTATATTGTTTACTTTACTATACTATAGTGTCAGGGTGTGAGATGAGACTATGCTGACTCTGTGTATGTACTATACTTTAGCAAAGTCACGACTCCCTTATGATGAAGCACAGGCTTTATCTTCAAACCATGGTGTAAGTAAAGTGTCCTCTTTCCTTCTATAGATAAAGAAAAGGTGCTTTTCACTTGTCACATGTACATTAGAGTACAGTGAATTTCGTCCTTCACATATCCCTCAGCCATGATACATCACCCCTGGAGGACAGAGGGTTAAGGTTCTGGCTCAAGGGCCAGAGAGTGGCAGCTTAGTGATACTGGAGCTTGAACATTCCAATCAGTAATCCAGAGCCTTAACCACTGAGCTACAACTTCCCTAAAGATCAACACAATTAAGGTCTAATTTGAAGACTGCCTTTTAAAAAGAAAAGAGCTATATAGTAGCGATATGGTTGTGATGTTTTGTTTTTTGTATCCACAAAAGTGTCAGAGTATTCTAAACAGATAGAAAGGTATGGTGTGTCATTTTATAGAAGTTTGTTCACCCAAAAAAAGATTAGTATGCCAGGTTCAGTTGGGAGGACATGCAGAATTTCCGGAATCCTAAAGACGAGTAAGAAGTGCATCAGTGTAGACAATTAATCATAAAGAAAAATAAACATATTTAGGTAAAAATGATAAATAGCGCAGATCAAATATATGTATTTATTGCATGTGTTTACAATTTGATTTCCGGTGATAATCATCTTAAATTTTTTGGTGATTACCTAAAATATTACCTAAAAAAAACTGTGTCCAATAGACCGTCCTGGTACCTATTTTAACATATGATCTGCAACCCATTTACTGTAATCTGGGGTACTTCTAGGAATGGATACTAGGTGATATAGGATGCAGCAAAAGACTACAGAAGGTGTGTGAATCAAAACCAGAGCTGTTGCCACTTTCTGGGTGGAAGGGATTTTATCAGCGTATTAGTTGGCAATCAAAGCGGCACTATTCAAACGCAGAAGAGAGCAGATAAACTTTCTACTGTGTGCACATTATGAAAAAAAGGAACAAAACCAGGATATTTTCTTTTTCATTCAGCAAACTGAGAAATTGTGTTCATATGAATATGTGTTCATATGAATACTTTAGCTTCGATTTCGAGTTTATCTGTATTTGATGGTCAGATTGTTGATTGAAGGAAGTTTAATTTCTCTATTCACACTAACTGAAACAACACAGAGCCCAAATAAATGCAATTAGACCCAACCTTGATCCATTTACTGCATCAATTCCGCTCACCCTCAGGTAATAAAACGCTGCAGCTCCACAGGGCACAAAGCTCAGCATTTAGCCGATGAGCTGAATCAGATGTATTATGGTATGATGTTACATCATGCAGTGCTGTGACCCTCCAGCGCTCGAATCCGACACCCGCTGATTTACAGTCGCTTTTTTAAAATCTAAAACATCCTTTCACTAGCCATATGGATTGGAAAGATCGTTCCGAAGCAGAAATATGAATGTAATTACCGTCCTCGTAAGCAGACACAGCAATAAGCGCGGCATTGTGGTGTTTAAAAACACGAGCAGTGATTATTAGTCTGTCAGATTTGTTGAGGAAAACTGATTTGGGTGGCAGCAGAATATATATAGAGACCAACATTATAACAACAATAAAAAATAAGACGTTATTAACAACAACAGGAGCAGCCGCAATCAATAACCCGCTTCTTGTATTGAGTTTGATCCAAATCAAATCTGCATTAATTACACAACAACATTCATTTCTACATTCATTGATTTTCCTTTCATCCTACTGCAGTGCACTAATGCAAACTCACACACTGGTTTACAGAAAAGGACAATTCCATCATAGTCACTTCACCTACTACCATGTTTTTTTTAGTAATAAACTAAGAAATGTGGAAATGTTCTCATGAAGACAGCAACTGAAGCTAAAGAATAAACCAGGAACTCTGGAGGTGTGAAGTGGAATTGCTACTTACTATGGCCATCTAAAAGCTTTACGGCAGTTTAACAGTGGTGGACGAAGTACACAAAGCATGTACTTGAGTTAAAGTAGAGATGCACTCTATAAAATTTGACTCCACTAAAAGTGCTCGCTTTAAACTTTCACTTGAGTAAAAGTACAAAATTCTAATTGCATTGCATTCGATTGTACTTCAGTACTATGATTTATTATGGCTATAATGTTCCTAGAATCTATTAATAGAATGAGATTAATGATTCAAACACTGATTGATTTCTATTAAAATGATTATGAGCCCAAAACCTTTTTAACTACTCCAAAAAAATTGCTCAAATTAGGTCAAGGGTCCGAGTCAGAAGTTTCTTCATCATTTATTTCCTCGCTAAATGTCCTGCCTGCTGTTCAAGTTAAAAACAGACCGCACGCTTTACCCTGATTGGTGGATTGCTGTGCGATTGACCAGTTAAGTTTTTATCCTCATAAATAAAAAGAAACGACCGATTTTGCAAAATGTGGTCGAGTAAAGATATTTGACTTTGGAATGTAGTGAAGTTAAAGTCTCCCCAAATGGAAATACTTCAGTAAAAAAATCTGATACGTGAAAAAGCTACTCAAGTATAGTAACGAATTACATTTACTTCCTTTCCGTCCACCACAGCAAAAGCCGGCTCTCAGAAGTGTCTCTCAGACAAAAGTCGACTATTTGAAATTATCACAGTGATATTTCTTAATATTTCATGCACCACATATGAATTTATGAAAAGTGACTGAAAATCACAAAAAAAGATTTCACACTTGGATGAAGCGGGTAATGAGGACCATTAAATAATAGATGTGATAAAATAATTGCAATATGATCAAATAAATGAATAAATGATAAAGCAAGTACACGTTTTCAAGATACGCCTCGAAACTTTACTATACTACCACATTACAAAATGTCAAAATAGTGTCAGCTGATGTATGGTAGTATATACACCATACTTTCTGCAAACTCATTCAATATTTTCATAAAGTCTAGAAGGAACCATACCATATAACAGTTTAATTAATATTAAACTTGATTAATATTTTTCATTATAATTTCAACCGATCAGGGGAAATACTGTTAAAATAACCCCAGACTATGTGTTGAACAAAGTAAAGCATGTCACTCTGAAAGACCAACCTGCTTTCGTTGACTGGCTCCTTCTTCTCTCGCACCTTCAACCACTTGCGTATGAGGAAGCGTTTGCGTCGTGGTGAGGCACTGGGCGTGGAACAGTTGGACCACGGGGCGTCCTCGTCGCTGGATGGTGTTATCTCGATGGATGGAAGTTTCAGATACTCCTTGGGGGCCAAGCGAGAGCCTGCATGTTTTAGGGATCCGTTGTCTAGGCGCTCGTTTGGTGCTTTTTTCGCACGTCGCATTTTCAAGCGGCGCCGCCTAAGGGAGGGCGTGGAGGAGCTGGACCAAGCCGTGCTGGGATCGTCCCATGGGACCTGCACCCGGAGAAATGGGGGCCGCAGAGCGTCCGTCATGCTCAATGACTTAAGAGCCAGCCTCCAGTGATGACGTCAAAGTTGAGAGTTGTTACCTAGGCTAGACTTGCTATAAGCTAGCGGGATGACACAGGAAAATTAGGAGTTGTTGTGGATCCAGATGGTCCTTTTTTGAGAGAAGTTCAGATCACTTACTTTCCCGTTGTCCTGTCCTGTCTCTTCCTGCACACTATAAAATCCTCACCGTCTTATGAGAAGTTCTCCTCTGCTATAGGTGGCAATAGATCAAGAGTCACCAATAACCTTTTAATTGGTCCCAGGTTTGTCAGCTTGATTGACAAATAAATGCCTAATATTCCTCTTTTGATGGAGGACTTGACAGATAGATAAACGAACAAACAGTGCATGCGACCCACAGGATTCTTGCTGGCACAGCTCGAGCAATGGAGCAAAAGTATCAGGTGACACAGCAACTCTTGTTTCCCCTTGCCGCAGATCAAACATGCATATGCACTGGCTGACAATGTAATAGTACTCCAGGCGTCCCTGAATGTCAGTAGGCGAGTTAGAGACCTTCACGTTTCGCTCAGGAATCCCAACATAAAGGTGGTAGCTTCCGCTTTTAAAGATTGCATACTCCAGAAACTCTGCCGTGATGGACCCCAGACCTCTTGGTGAACTCTTGTTGTTCTTAAGAGTACGTTAAATCCTTGAGTGGCATCAAAACTGAGTTGTCTCACCACTAGATATATGGTATACAGACTGTTTTAGGTGGTGTGTATGCCTAATACTTGTCCCTCTCAAGGTTTCAGCCAAATGGCAAGGATGCAAGGTTAAGCAGTGTGGTACTTGTGTGTGAGTATGTCTTTGGTTAAGCCCTGAGGCTGTTCTTCTCAGTGCTCCTCTTCTCAAATGTCTGGCCCAAACAGCTGTCACTGCCTACAGGTTAGAGTAAAGTGATAGTGTTTGCCAGGTATCCAAGACACCAACAAGCTGAACAGTTATGTGTAAGGAGGGGTATAAAGTAGTGATGGGCATGAAGTAGCCACCTAGTTCTTATGCACTTGTTTTGTGGCAGATAACCAATTATTTTGTACTAGTGTATATATATAGTATCTCATGAAAGTGAGTAAACCACCACATTTCAGCAATCATTTAGGTATCTTCTCAAGAGTCAATACTATAGCATCTTAAATGTAAAAAGTATAAAGTATCAAATATAGGGCTAAAAATATGACAAATAAGATTTGATTGAATTGATTGTCTTGAAAATTGGATTTGATTGTTTGCTAGCTTGTTGGATTGCAGTAACTGCAGTAAATTAACCAAATAACTCAATTTGTGCAAATAACTTACATTTTTTCATGCTCGTTATCACACAAAACATAAGTGAGGCGATATTTGCATGCCTTCTGCTAAACCAGTTTGGCAGTACATACAGGGTTCCCACTCTTTCATTTACACCAGATTCAAGGACTTTCAAGGACTTTTTGAAAGCGCAATTTATTTCATATCAAGCACCTATCAAGTTCACACCCCAACATATACAGTAACGCTTCATGAAATACCTCTTACAGTACATTTTACTTACACTTAACATTTACATAAAACATTTCAGAGTAATAATTATGTTTTGAATGAGTAGGTTTCACAAATTTAGACCATCTTAAGCAGTCGTGTAATGGAATTGAACTAAATCAATTAAAGCCAATAGAGTTCGTACTGGTAATATTCAATTAACGAGTGCAAAAACGCTGCTAGGGTAACTGGTTGAGATACTAAAAATAAAAAATATATTTAATGTTGCATGCTGATACATAGGTTTTCCTCCTGTAGAAAACAGTTATGAAGAAAATGCTTAGCGTGACTTTAATGCAGTAAAGAACAGATTCAGTACACATTATATACAGGCATGCAGAATATGAATTTAAAGCGTGCGTTACGTATATATTGTATATTTTGGGCTTTTCTGCTTGACTGTACATAATATGCTTTATTAATACGGTGTTAATTCTTATTAATAAGAATAAGAATATTCTTTTCGGACACAAGTGTCAAAGCTCAAGTCACAGCAAGCTTATCAGCTCCACCCTCAATCATTTGTACAATTTATACTGTACAATTTTTTAAATAGCACCATTCTACTAAATACAATTTATTTAAGATTTAATTTAGGCACTTTTAGGGACCTATATTTGTTTTTAAATATTCACCAGGTCTTTCCAAGAAGAGTGGGAACCAGTACATACTGAGGATTCTGCAATACCATTGTGCTCCATATTTGTACCATATTTGTAATGCACTGTGTATAGGGAACAGTCTGAGATTCAGCCTAAGTGAAACCAAAAGAGTTTTCTAACCTGCTATACTGGTTCAGCGGTTTATGTGATACAAAAGCATACTGTATTGTTACTGCTAACATTTCATAAGTTATAGGCTCATGAAAAAATCATAGGGAGGATCATGGGTAAGAGAATGTATTTCTTATTTATTTAACTGCCTAATCTTTTTCACAGCAGCTCAAATTATGTATTTCGTTAATTTGATTTCTTTCTTCGTTGAACATGTATGGTGATTTTTTTACTTAAATGCCCATCACTAACATAAAGACACATATATAAATGATCAAACATGTATTTATTCCAACATAAACACAAGAGGACATTTGTAAATTCACACATTCACATAGAACCACAAAGAAAAAAAAGCACACACACACACACACACACACACACACACACACACACACACACACACACACACACACACACACACACACACACACACGCACTCAACACATTCATGCTCTAGCTGGCCTGGGTCTCACTGAGTCTCACTGTTCTCAGCTAAACTCACTCTGAACACACTGTATTTCTGATTTTATCCACACTGATATTCTGGATCCATCGCAATGCAGAACACTCAGTAATAAAATATATCTTTCATCGTTATGATGGACGTTACAAAGCAGCTGCCAAATGCTCTTAACGTAGATGCATTAAAATCAGCTAAACATACACAGAGGTGAAAACAGCACAGTTCTTTTAGAACAGCACCCTCTCAGTCTCAACTCTGTACAAATACTATGCAAAGTACTAGTGCTTACACCAAACACTGTTCATTCTGTTTGTCTCCTAAGCAACTGGTGAAAACTTCAGCTGGTGAACTTGTAAAAACTCATTATTGAGCCATTTATTTCTATATCCAGTAGCAGGTGGAAACTGAGCCAGCAAACCAGTAGTTAATGGAGTAAACCCCAAACAGGCAGCCTGAGCAAACTCGAGCCCTGACAGTGTAAACAAATCAGTCTGGACCATCCAGAGTATATAAAGCAAAACAGCTGCACCTTTGGCCTCTAGATTTGACAACGATGTTGATTCATCAAACACTGTATAGTATTTAAACAATGATCTGACAATCTGAATGAGCAGGTCATAGTAACTGGAAGCCAAAAAAAACAAACTCACACTAAATCGATGTGTGTCTGATCTAGTGAGATGATTTCCCTGTATATACCTGGGTTGAAAGAAAGAAAGAAAGAAAGAAAGAAAGAAAGAAAGAAAGAAAGAAAGAAAGAAAGAAAGAAAGAAAGAAAGAAAGAAAGAAAACACTTGTTATAACTGCAAGTAAAATAACAAAGAAAGTAAGTGAGACAAAGAAATATATGAATAAAGGAAAGAGAGATGTGAAAAAAGTGGGGAAAAATTGTGGAAGAGAGACATATCAAGAAAAAGAAAGAAAGAAAGAAAGAAAGAAAGAAAGAAAGAAAGAAAGAAAGAAAGAAAGAAAGAAAGAAAGAAAGAAAGAAGAAAGAAAGAAAGAAAGAAAGAAAGAAAGAAAGAAAGAAAGAAAGAAAAAAAAAGAAAGAAAGAAAGAAAGAAAGAAAGAAAGAAAGAAAGAAAGAAAGAAAGAAAGAAAGAAAGAAAGCAAGCATAATATAAATAGAATGTATAAAGTTTGCTCCAGGCTTCTTTGGAGAACATGATGTGTTCTTCTGCTGACTGCTTAATCCGGATTGTCATTTCGTATTATTTGTAGTGTGAAACTGAATAGACAATGTTTATGACCTGTACCTTCAAAACCTCTAAACAAGACCCTCAACTATCAACAGTCCAACCTCAATCATTATCCTCCTGCCAATATGAGTGTGCAAATCACATGGGGAAATGTAGAATATGGATCTTACATTCTATTACACGCTTCAAAAGCCTGTTTTTGGTGTTTTTCCCTTCTGATCAGTAAACAAACACAACGAAACTCAAAGGTTAAATTGCGAAGTATGGATCAAGAAATGGTGCTCTTAGGAAATCTTTTTATTTGTTTGTCTTGAGACCATAGATTGAGAAAATTGAATGACCTGATGGCCCTTCACCCTTCTAAAATCTTCTAGTAGATAATTTCTGCTTCACTGATCAGCTATAAGCTTAAAAACACTTAAAGCTGAAGTGAATAATGTTGATTATCTTGTCATATCAAGCAGCGGAATATATTAGCCATCGGGTGAACAATCAGTTCTTGAAGTCGATGTGTTGAAAGCAGGAAAAGGGGCAAGCGTAAAGATCTGACTGACTTTGACAAATACCAATCTGTGTTTGCTAGACGACAGGGTCAGGGCGGTGAGAGGTGTTCGAGGCATTTAATGTGGTCCAAGGAAGGACAACAGGTCAAAAGGTCAAGTCAAGTCAAGTCAAGTTTATTTCTATTGCGCTTTTCACAACAGACATTGTCTCAAAGCAGCTTTACAGAATTTAACAGTTAAGATGAATGGTGTGCATTAATCCCTGATGAGCAGCCATGGTGACTGTGACAAGGAAAAACTCCCTTAGATGTTATGAGAAAGAAACCTTGAGAGGAACCAGACTCAAAAGGGGAACCCATCCTCATTTGGGTGACTTTAAAAGTTGATCGAGTAATAGGCACCCAAGGCTCACTGATGAACTTCAGGATCTAGAATCTAGAATCACTAAAATGTGTTTAACAATCAATTCCAATTCATGAAGCCCACCTCACAACTTATGGGATGTAAAGGACCTGCAGCCAATGTCAGATACTACAGGCCTGGAGGAGTCAGAGATGTTTTAGTGGCACAAGGAGAAACTACACAATATTAAAAAGAGAGGCGCTTCATGCATGGTGCATTTACTTTACAGCACGGCGAAATTCATTCTTCCTATATCCTGGAGATGTTAGTAAGAAGCTGGAGAGTGCAGGGTCAGCCGTGTTACAGCGCCCCTGGAGCACTGAGGGTTAAGTGCCTTGTTCTAAAGCCCCGAAAGTGGCAGCTTGGCAATGCCCGACCTTCCGATCACTAACCCAGGGCCTTAATCACTGAGCTGAGTGCTTTTAATGATATGGTTGATCAGTGTCCATCTGACTTTCTAGAGTACTCCATCAGAAGTAAAAAGGGATGTAATTGTATTTAAAGAATTAATTCAGACTCATTCATTTGCATTTTGTTTAGAATATAATATATATTATAATGCAAGCAATGTCTTTTCATCTTCATTCACAGCCTGCAGGCGTTCGATACACTTATCGCTCTAACACGATGGTTTAATGCAAAAAATGTATCAATAAATTTAATAAATTAAAAAAATATATTTCTGCATCGTTTGGGGGAATATTTTGTTAATTAATCAAAATGGTCTTCTCAGACCAATACACATACACCAAACAAAAACAAAAACCAAAACACCCCAGCAAAATCAGTGATCTATTTTGAAATATATAAAAATGTGAGTCTTTCTTTCTTTTCTGTGATTAAATTAAGCTTATCATATTCTTGTAAAGCCACAGGTTGCTACTAGTTAGCTGGAAGTGTTAGCTGAAAGCAGGTCAAACCAGACACATGGAAAGACACAAGAAGCGCAAAAATAATTCACAGCAACAAGACAATACTGAAATGAACAAAATGCTTGTCCTGGTGCTCACAACGAGATCCATGGGTTTTTCGCTTCCAGCTGCATGGTGGACAACCAGAATCAATTTCGAATTCGATTTTCATTCCTCCATGAAAGTGCTTCTTAGTTTTACAAATCCAAAAACAGTACATTTCCTTTGTCTAAAGGCAGCAAACTCCTGCTACTCTGGATGATAGTCAGAACTCAATTTGGGAACTGGCCATATACTATTGGTTTGTACAAATGCTAAACAATCTTTCCAACATGGAATATGAAGGAAATGTAAAAAAAAAACCCTGAGCTTGCACGATATATCGTCGCCTCGGTTTTAAACATATCGAATACAAACAAAGATGTCAGGCAAGTGAATTATTTACAGCTGTTCAAAAACTCACTGCAGAAATGTCAATTTCTTACTAGAAAAGGAGAAAAAAAGACAAACATGATGCTTTATCGTCAGAGACACTGGACCTGATGTATCAAGAGTATCACACACACATTTCATAAAAATCCTGTCAGTTGTGCAAAAAAAATGTTCATAACCTACAAAACAAAGTTGTTTGTTCGATTTCTTATATCTTCTGTAAGTTACAACATCTTAATATGTAAATTAAAAACAGGCAAAAGCAAGTGTTATTAGAGAGGTTCGTGATTAAAGGTTAGAGAAAAAAAAGAGATTGAAGTGACTTAAAAAATTTAAAAAATGAATAAAAAAGTGTAAATTAAGTGGTCGGTCATAAAAATCTTCCCAACACCATAATGGAAGGAGATTCTCCTTCCCAGCAATAACCCTTCTCTTCCTCATCTCTTCCTCATCTCCCTCATACTAGCCTTGACTCTTGTCAAAGGTACAGTAAACATCATGTGTTTGTTCTTATTTAAACTTATGATTGATATACATCACTTATGTATTATTATAGTGTAATACTGTATATTGTACTTTTATTTTTATATGAATAATTTTGGGTGTCTGAAACGCATGATCTGAATTAACATTATTTTTAATGGGAAAAATCGTATCAATATACAAATAAATTAAATAACTGGCACGTTTCCGGGAACAAATTATGCTTGTAAACTGAGGTTCCACTATATATATACAGTATATACATACAATTCCATAATATGCTTATTGTATATACGAGGTGAAAGTTTCGAGACTAGTTTGGTAACATGACAACAGACGCCATGCTTTCATGCTGTTTTGCACAACATTTTGTGTTTATATTTACGAGCACACTCTTGTTTCCAGTTCTCTTCTTGCACATTGTACTGCATACAACATTAAACAGTAGGTTTACTGGCGGTGCTATTTTGTGTTTTTGTACCTATCCTGTCTTGTGTTGTCTGCTTGCACTGTCTATTGTCTGCACTGGACACTTACTTTAGTCCTAAACTCTGTGCTTTTTTATGTCGCTCTATGTTGTGTTGTGTAGCACCAAGGTTCTGGAGGAACACTGTCTCATTTCATTGTGTACTGCATCAGTTATATGTGGTTGAAATGACAATAATAGCTTTTTGACTTCTTGAGATGAAAGCACAAGGCTGCACGCACAGTCACGATGAGCACCAACATTCATAAGTCAGTGTGGCATAAGACATCATCTTGTGTACATCAGGAGCTGTGCAACTGATGAAGTTCTGACCATGTGCGTTTCCACATCTGCTATTCTGACCATGTGTGCCCTGTCACTGAGCTCACCTCACACGTGAGTTTCTCACCGGAAACAACATGATCTTACTTCCGCACCCACCCTGTTTGCCAGTCGAAGATCTGGGTCCCGTTTTGACACCTTTGACACAAAAAAGGACTTCCGGGACACATTTCAGAAGTGACAGGAACGGGACTGGGAGCGCTATATTGTTGTGCAAGGGGACTGTTTTGAAGGTGACAGTGCGTAAACTTCGATTAATTAAATACTTTTCCTTTTAAAAAGAGCTAGTCTTTAAAATTTTAATACCGCCTTGTACATTGCTACGTATCTGCACTTCTGTTTGGATGCTAACTGCATTATATTGGCCCTGCACTTACACTCTGGACAATGCCAATAAAGATGAATCTAATCTAAATCTAATCCAATCAATTTCTGCATTATATTAAAAACTCTATTTTATTTTGACTGTAGAGCCATTGTGTGCTGTCTGCTCTCGTTTATTTTTCGTTAAAAACTAATGCTAGACGTTCTTTACAGAATAAGTATGAAGGGAAACTGAGTAAATTGATCTTGCAATTTTAAGAGTCACCTAAAGAGTTTTACAGGCTATAAATCATCACAGCTCCTAGCTAAAACACAAACCCAATTAATTATTTAGAGATTGTACTTGCACAAAAATGCACGTGTTGACTTGCTGTTCAGGTGAACATTAACACAAGTCGTGATTTTTCGCTTCAAATCGGACCTATTGTGTCAATTTATTTATCTTCCAATGTGTTAAAGGATACGTCCTTTCACTTCCGCTGCCTGGATTATGTTGCTTAGAGACATGTGTTTCCTGGACATAGCTTTATTAGACTCAAAGACTTTTGAAAATAAACAGACATGAATAAATACGGTTTGTTACAGAAGAGAGAGAAAGAGAGAGCAGGGAGAAGAGAGAGAGAGATAGAGAGCAGAGGTATGTGTTGAACTGAGTTCAGTCGAGTAAAATGTCTTTTCCGCAGCCGTTTGAGGAACAGGCACGTCTGACATGCCGCTGTTTCATCTCCTTTTCTATTCAGGTCAGCTTTGTTCTAGAGGCAGCGGAAATTCCCCGTGGAGTCAGACGGGCGGATGAATAAAGTCACTTTCACTACATCCAGACAACAACATCTAGGGCTAAAGCGCTAAGCGTGTCACACACTAGGCTGTGAATAACAGTGTTGGGATACAGAGCTTCGAGGAGAAACGCACTCATGCATTACCAGTACAGACGCAGAAAGTGCTGGGACTTTACCGGACTCTCCTGTAGGGATATTTTCATATTTACTAAAGGTTGTGAGTTCAAATCCCAGCCACACTAATGTCTGCCATTCCTGGGCCCCTAAACAAGGCACTTAAATCCATAGCTGCTCAATTCTATGAAAGGAATAAGTCACTTTGCATAAGGCCGCCTGCCAAACACCATAAATATTAACTCCAGTCAGATCAACAATTTATACTCTCATAAGTACTGAATCATTTATAGATCTTTGATAGAGCTCTGTATTAAGCTGTCACTAGGAGATTAACATTTATTCTCTGTCTGCTGTCACTAAAGTAGACAAATTGGTGGCAGTTGAATAAATTGACATCAGGTCATTTTGTGTCTAATATTTTGTTTCTACATCTTCATTACTTCTATCTACAATACTAACCAGTAAATAACTATTTTATATACAGTACCAGTTAAATGTTTGGTCTCCTTGTGTTTTTTTTTCTTTATAATGTTTTTATATTGTACATTAATACTAAAGGCATCCAAACTATGAAAGAACATGTATGTAATGATGTAGTGAACAAAAACATGTGCAATAACTCAAAATATATTAGATTTTAGATTTTTCAAAAAAGCTTTGCACACTCTTGGGATTCTGTCATTTAGACTCATGATGTAGTCAACTGTAATGGTTTTCCAACAATCTTAAGGAGTTCCCAGAGGTGTTCAGTGCTTGTTGGCTGCTTTTCCTTCAATCTTCAGTCCAACTCATCCCATGCTGGTTACGTGTGCCCTCAATTTTGACTAATTCACAAATAGAGTCAACAGTAAAGCACCCTGACAGATTTGCAACTCATCCTCCATGTTTCACAGTGAAAACCACACATTCAGGAACCTTCTACTCACGCTCTGTACATTTAAAAAAGACACGGTGATTAGAAACAAAATGAAACTAATCAAAGGACAGTTTTCCACTGATCAAATGTCTATTTCTTGAGTTTCTTGGCCCAGGCAAGTCTCTTATGCTTGTTGTTCTGCTGAAGTATTGTTTTCTTTGCCTCAAATCAACCATAAAGGCCTGACTCACACAGTCTCCTTTGAACAGTGGATGTTAAAATATATGACACTTGAACTCTGAGAAGCATTTATGTAAATTGGCAGTTTCTGAGATAATTCAAATATCCTCTGCAGCAGAGGTAGCTCTTGGTCATCCTTTCTCATAGTCCCCATGAGAGCAACACTTTTTCTCTTTACTTAGCTGAGTGTTTCTTGCCATTATATGGATGTGTACAGCAGTTGTAGTAGCACTAATATTGCTATTTAATCTGTATTCATGCTTTCCGCTGCACAAGACAATTTTGGTCTAAAGCACATTAAGGAGGCAAGAACTGTCACAAATGAACTCTTAACAAGGTGCAACTACCTCATGAACCTTATGTGTGTTTGCCAAGCTGTTATCAAAGCTAACCGTAGCTACTTTGGACAATCTAAAGTATAAAACATATTCTGGTTTGTTTAACTTTTTTCTTTACTACATTGTTCTATACATATTTTTTTCACAATTTGGATGTAAAAATGTACAATGTTGAAAAAAACAACAATTAAGACAACTTCTAACTGGCTAAGGTCAGGACTCTGTGCAGGCCATTCAAGTTCTTCCACACCAAACTCACTCATCCATGTCTTTATACACCTTGCTTTGAGCACTGGTGCGCAGTCATGGTGCCCACATCATAATCCCCCCTACACCAAACTTTACACTTAGCACAATGCAGACAAAAAAGTATTGGTCTCCTGGCAACCACCAAACCCAGACTCGTCCATCTGATTGCCAGACAGTAAAGTGTGATTCATCACTCCAGAGAACACGTTTTCACTGCTCTAGAGTCCAGTGGTAGCGTGCTTTACACCACTTCATCGGGTGCTTTGCATTGCACTTAGTGAGGTAAAGCTTGGATCCAGCTGCTTGACCATGGTAACCCATTCCATGAAGCTCTCTACACACTGTTCTTCAGCTAATCTGAAGGCCACCTGAAGTTTGGAGGTCTGTACCTATTGACTCTGCAGAAAGTTGGTGAGTTGCTGTTGGTATATACACACTGTCGGTATATACACACATATACATACTACACTATATACACACATACTGTACATCTATACATATATAGTTACTTGCCTATTTGCACTTCTGATTAGATGCTAACTGCATTTTATTGCCTCTTCACAATAGAAGTATAGTTGAATTTAATCTAATTTAATAGCACAGAATGAGAAAATTATTTTATTAGATGTAATACATACATTTAAATTTAACTCTAAAATAAACTTTTAACCCACCCCTTATCCTATTACTGACTATTCATAACATTTCACATGAGCCATACAATTTCTTAGGACTCTGATATCCTGATGCTGCCATGGTATATACACACACACACACACACACACACACACACACACACACACACACACACACACACACACACACATTCGCACGCACACAACCCGAAATTTCCAGACTTCTGAAGAATATAAAGTTGTTGAATCCTAATCCTTGTCATGTCCCTAATCGAGACCTACAATCTACACTAAGCACAGATAATAGCTGCAATCACTTCATTCCAATTACAGTCATAAACCTACAGCCTTAGCATACAATTAGCTTCCATCTGCAGGATCGTTTTAGATCCAGCTCCTCTTATTCAACATTGCAGGCTTTGAACTTGGCATGTATCACAAACAGAAGACTGACTTGAGCATTTTAAATGACCTGATTTGAAATGCCGTTCAAAGACTGAATTCAAACTCCTATAAACAATGCCAAAAGCACTGCCTGTCCAAAATCAACTACATAAAAATATGAAACTACTCAGTGTTTTAAAGCTTAAAATGGAAAAGCAAAGTCTTTTGACTTAACTGATCGCTATGATGAGATAATCGCATTTAATCGATGCCTTTAGTTTTGCTGGCATTCAAACACTGTTCAAACATTGTTCTCCACGGTATCAACGACATCATGTGTGCATCAGGGATCAGATATCAACAGGTGTACAAACTAAATCTAAATACATCAGAAACAATTACATAATACTTAAAATCAATAACTTTGTTACTGAATGGAACAACAGCAAGGACACAAAAAACGGCCCTATCTATCTATCTATCTATCTATCTATCTATCTATCTATCTATCTGTCTGTCTGTCTGTCTGTCTGTCTGTCTGTCTGTCTGTCTGTCTGTCTGTCTATCTATCTATCTATCTATCTATCTATCTATCTATCTGCCTAACTGTCTGTCTGTAACTATGTATGTCTGTCTGTCTGCCTGTCTGTCTGTCTGTCTGTCTGTCTGTCTGTCTGTCTGTCTGTCTGTTTGTCTGTCTGTTTGTCTGTCTTCTGTCTGTCTATTCATCCATCCATCCACCCATCTATCTTGGTTACTTTTGCTTGCTGGAGTTTAGCCACAGTGAAGAAGTGGGTTTTCACACACACACACACACACACACACACACACACACACACACACACACACACACACACACAACACACACACACACACACACACACACACACTTATATCCTGGTTCTTTCTTGCCACATCTATCATAAACAAAGCGAGACTTTTTGTGTTTTTTTGCACTCCCAGAATATCTCCAAACCCTCAGATATGCATATCCTCATTACATGATTGCTAAATGTTTTTTTTTGAGTAATCAAGTCATCTGGAATTTTCTTATATGCACAAGACAAGTTTCTGTCAGTGTTCAATGAATCACAGTGATCACAAGATTTTGCAAATGGAACCATCATTAGTTTGATGAAATGTATCACACTCTACCGTTATGACATCAATATCATCTCGAGTCGGGGGAAAATGATCAAATGATTGAACTGTAATAAATATTGCCAGCATCCCTATTTATTTTTTTATTTTTTTATTTTTTTATTCATTTATTCATTTATTCAAGCAACTCTACAGTTTAATACAGACATAATACAAGAAGACGAGACCAATGTCTTTAACCCAGTATTATGTACACAACACTACTGTTATTAATCACAACTGCAATGCTCTCGGATTCCTAATCCTATTACGAGCTAAAAGATATTAATACGTGTTCACCAAAGATAAGGCGCTGATCAATAAGGCTGTTTAGGAGAAAAGACATCGTAAGACACTTTGGCCAGAATGTTTTGTGGTTTATTTGAAACAGTGAGTTGTCTGTTTTTGGTGTAAAGTAACACATAGGTCGCATACAAACACTTCCTGTGGGCTTGACACAACATGTTTCAACAGAAAACTTGTCTGAATGTTTGGTGGCTTCAGTTCGCATTTGTATCTTAATACATTTATTTGTAAATAATTTTATGAGTGCATGGTTTCAGACATACAACAACCTTCTCATCTGTGACTGCATGAACCATTTAGGAAGTAATGCTATTACAGGAGAATTATCAAAAGATTCAGGACAGAATTACTACTACCAAATCCAACATTGGTTATTTTAAAATTTCAGCAATTATTACATAAACTGAAGTGATTTATTCCAGTTTTTGAACAATAATTTAAATGTTGTATTCCTTAAAAAAAATGACATGTCCCTCTTTTTTATCCATTTACAGCTAGTTATTGTTGCGGACATCAACGACACAAGTTACACCCTGAACACATTCAAAACCCTGTGTAAGTTCCTCCAATTGAAACTATAAGCATGTCATCAATTTAGCAGTCAGGACTAGAAAACGAAGCAATAGTGCATTACTCACTATCATAATGGTGAATGACGATTCGTTCATTATAAACGAGTCTTTAAGACTTAGAAGAACGAGTAGTCTCAAAAAAGTGATTTGTTTGCTTTCTACAGGACACATGAGCAAAAATCTCTGTAGGTTGTGTAAAGCAAACAAAATCAAGTAGTTGACCTTCCGACTTTTCTAGTCCGAGTCCATCACGTGACTCCCACATACGCCATGCGTAGTTAATTCCACGAGTCCTCCTGTCCTAGACGTCCGTTCTTTAGTCACGTGATGCTATGCAGTTATATATACGTATATAAATTATTAAAATTAAAGTCAAAGTTCATGTATGTAGACATTTTGGGGAATCTGCTTATTGAAAATGTAACACTTTAGTTCATTCTGATCAAAGGAACGAGATGAACTAAATGTCCAAAGAAATTCATTCATTCTGATGAACGAGAGTCAAAGAACCAAGTCGCTAAAAAGATCCGATCTTTTCATCATTATTTCTAAGAAAACTTCTACTGAGCCAAACTGTTCCACAAGCTTTATCGCAGAGGTCCGTTTTTGCGTTAGGACGACGTCTTGCTGGGCTTTAAGCACCTGTCCGACCACATGTGCAAAACACATGTACTCCACACACACACACACACACACACACACACACACACACACACACACACACACTGGATGACAGATGTCTGCCCAATATCCTGGAGTAGCTCATGTGTAGTGTCCATTGGAAAATCTGTGTTTTTTATACATCCTAGGAAAAAAGTACTATTTTATATATAACTATATTGAAACCCTTTAACTACCACACCACACAGAATTACACTCTGGCCATCAAACAACCCAACAACGTTTACAAGATTAAGAGGAAAATTATGTAGTCAGTAGGAGTATATGATATGGAGACATTAATCATGCTTTATGACACATAATACTTTTTATCCTTTTATAGTAACGTTGTGAAACGTCCCCAAAACATGTTAGTTCCTCTTACATTATCCTCATTTACATTTTAGCAGCTGTAAACAGCTGTTCCTGTAGACAACAAAAATGCAGCTCCTCGTGATACGGAGAAACCATAAAGCGCAGGTCTGACACTGGAGTCTCCTTCCATAAATGCTAAATAAACAAATAATCTATATTCAGAACTATTAGTATGACATTTATTATTAATGATCTGTCCATGTGGAGCATTTAATGTAGAAATATATTTTGGTTCACCTTTCAAAATGTATTATTGGGTAATATCTATTTAATCGAGGAAAATAAATAGTTTATAGATTCACCTCACTGAGACAAAAATCGGATCAACATGGAAAAATGCGACGTCACCATCTTTAAAGGAATTCCTCAAATTCCTCACGATTTTCGTTTTCCTTTTATAAAAACCATGCAGCACACAAATCACACTGGAAACATATTAAAAATCATGGTGTATTTTTTATAAAAGTTTTTCCAAAAATGTGAGGATGAAGAAAAATCTCTGCTCCAGACCTGCTCATGAAGTTTTACTCCTGTTTTTATTTATTCATTTATTTTGAATTGCAATTAACATGTTTATCTTTATTCCTATTCCTGATTAGAAATGTTACATAAAAAAGTGATGGTTTTCAATATATAAAATTTTAAGATTTTAAATATCCAAAAATATTTTCATTTGAACTAAATCAAAACCATATTTGACTGTTAATTGTAATAAATTATGCAAATTCATGCATATTTAATCAGCCATTCATTTGCATGAACAAATTTAGGTTTTTAATAATAAAGCATGGTTATAAAATATTGTATTATTAGTAGTACTATTATTATTATTATTATTATTATTATTATTATTATTATTATTAATAGATAAAACAAAAAAGAGCATTAAAAGTGACCCAGTTCACCTGTAGTCTTGTCTGGAGCCAAAGTTGAGCCTGTACAGACTGAAGGTGTGTGTGGATGTGTGTGTTCATGAGAAGAAAATCATAAATAAGAAAATTGTTTATGTGTTTACCTGCTGCTGCTGCAGACTCCAGGCTTCCTGATGCTCCAACTCGCGGCATTTATTTACAATAAACCAGGGAGTGACGTCATATGGAGCCGCGCGTGCCCTCTGTCTCGCTGTCTCTCGCTCTCTTTTGCGCGCTCGCGCTCGCTCACACGCACGCGGAGAGATTAGTACGCGTGGAAATCGCAGCTCGTGTAACGGCGTAAAGAACAACACAGAAAATTAATAATAAGTTAATAAAATAGAGTAATAGAGAATAATTATCCTTGTACAAAGCACATGGGATGCTTTAATAAAGCGCACAGCCTTAATTCCGCTCTTTCTTCTGCGTCATTAAAGCCCCCGGTTCCGCGCAACAGCATCGGACATGCCAATAGGGCCAAATCCGCACTTCCATACTAACGAGTATGCCAAACTAATACGCACTAAACAAGTCCCTATAAATACCCTTCTGCGCCTTTCACATTTAGAGCGCACTATTTAACCTACTAGGACATACTGTGGAGTGTAGTACTGATCCCTTTTCACTGCGACTCCAACACAGCTTGCGTACTTCCCTTAAGTACTATTCAGTACGCGATCTTAGAACGCAGCCTTTTACATTTGTGGGTTGTTTTATTTTCTTTGATTGACGCACAGCCGGACTAATCGCTTCATTCCGAAACGAGCACGCGCACAGAGTGGACCAATCGGAGCGCCCCGGAGGAGGGCCTAACGCCAACAGGGCGGCTAAAGCCAATCAGGGCAAGCGCGAGATAGCAGACCACCGCGCCTCGTCCAATCGGGTAAGAGCGCGTGCTAACCAAAACACCGCGGCTTTTTCCGGCCGTTAAGGTTCTCACCAATGTTTCACACATTATTTCTCACTAAAGTCTCACACATCTCTTTATTTGATTAATGCAGCACTCATGTCTGTTTGACCATATTTATACAAAATACAAATAAATATATGAGGCGAAATGAAAACCTTAAACGCAACACACATTTATTTATTTATATGTCCTTTTTTATTTACTCAAATATAAAAAAATAACTTGTGGAACGTGTAAACATAGAAAAAGTTTCATTTGGTGTCCTGATGATTTACTTAATTTAAAGCACCATAATTACTTTTTTAACATTTGCAAGAATATTTTCTCTTCATGCTCTATGTGGAGTTCGGTTTGTGAAATAATAAACATACATTTGCATAAAGCATCCATATTTGTCCATGTTTAGAGTTTAGATTAGAGTATTAAATCTTTAAAAGTATTAATATTAAGTACATTTATTACAGATAAAAATGTTCGAATCAGTTGCGATTCACAATCATGCGATTAATCACGATCAAATATAAATAAATATAAATGCACACACACACACACACACACACACACACACACACACAACACACACACACACTTTACTGTTCAAAAGATTTAAGCAGGTGTGATTAAAAAAATACTTCAAAGTAAAAATGCTTTTAAAATATATATATATTATAATGTTGTTGTTTTTTTGTTGTTAATTTACAAAATGCAAATTAAGCAAACAAAATAAATAATTGAATTAAATCAATATTTGATGTGGCCACCCTCCGTCTTTCAATTCTTACACTTGCACACTTTGTACACTTACATAAAGTCAGATATTTTGTAGGTTTAGACTCCAGTGTATTTTTAACCAATTATACCAAGCAGGTGCTAATTATAATCAAATTCATATGTATGTTGAAACACAGTAATTAAGCAAAATAGAAACAGCTGTGTTGAACGTTAAAAAACTGGGTGAGGAGCCAAACGTCATGTAACAGCTCATGCATTATTAGTGAGACTGAACACAGCAACAAGACACAAAGTAGTTACACTGCATCAGCAATGTCTCTCCCAGGCAAAGCTTTCAATGCACACTGGGGTTTCAAGATATGTTGTTCAAGTTCTTTTGAAGAAGCATGAAAGACATATCATGCTAACTTCCCTTCTACATTTTCAGCAGTTCCATCACAAAGAGCTGAAGGAAACCAGTGGGACCAGGTATACATATTTACTGTCTGGAGAATTCTGTCCAAAAGTGTTGTTCATGGAAGAATTGCAAAAAGGGTATGAGACTTAACTATACACGAAAACAGAAACTGGGTTGCAAAAAAAAATGGCAGCAGGTGTTTTCCTCTTACAGGTTAATAATCATCTCTAAGGTGGTAAAAGTAACTGTGCTTCTTCTCAGTCCCCAGCACACTGATTATGTTCCTATAGCAACATTCTTATAGGATATATTTTCCATATTTACTGTAAATAAGGTCTCTGTGATATATCTGTTGGGAATATTTCAAACCTAGGCCTTCACTGGTGTCCTGCCTGAATCCATCAACCTCTTAATATCTTCATTATGATGCTATAGGTATAGAAACCATTAAGATTAAAAACAGAAATGAAGTATAACAGAGCGCTGCATCATATGTCTTGCACCGAGAACAAATGCCATTACAGACCTCGGAAACCCGATGAACACAATTCAACAAGTCTCCTTTCACGGCAGCCACAGCTGCAACATCCACATACATCAGCCCTAGCAAAAAACACCAATATGAAACAAGGATAACAAACAATATACTTTTTGATAAAAGATTAATAATTAAATACATATTTACAGGCTAAAATATATTAAAATATAAGCCAGTGATTCTGATAGCGTTTAGGCCAGCAGGTGAAAAATGGCAACTGGTGCTCTGATCTTGCAGATCAAATCTGGGTAGTAACAGTAACTCTGCTTCTTGTCAGACTCAATAGTAAACTGACCAACTGTCAATGTCAATAGTAAATACTAAAATACAAAAACAATGCTAAAAAGCTAAAAAAAAAAACCAATAAAAATTTACCAATTCTCTTTCAACCAGGTCTTGCACAGAGTCCTGACCTCAACCCAAGTAAACAAGATGAACTGGAACACTGGGTGAACCCCAAACCTCCTCACCCAACACCAGTGATCTCACCAGAGCTCTTGTAGCTGATGATTACAAATCAAAATATAGTGGGACACCTTCCCAGAAGAGTGCAAGCTATTATAACAGCAAGCACACTATCTATCTATCTATCTATCTATCTATCTATCTATCTATCTATCTATCTATCTATCTATCTATCTATCTATCTGTCTGTCTGTCTGTCTGTCTGTCTGTCTGTCTGTCTGTCTGTCTGTCTGTCCATCTATCTATGAGTGAGAGCCATATGTACTATATGTGGTAAACATTTGGCTATATAATATTTTATATATTAAAAATCAGTTCAATCCATTAAGTCTTCATTTGGATCTAACATCTACCGTAATTCATCAAGTCCAGAATTATTACTTTAAAGAGCATGTGTGGACGTATATTTACATATATCAGAACAACTGCTACACTGCAGCTCTTTTGCTAGATTGTGAATGTAGGACAGTGAAATCTCTGTGTATTAAGATTCATTACACCATTAGCACAATGTCTCCTGAAGCTGCAGGTTGAATACCAATTACGGATCCACTGTGCCCACTGGCCAGCTTCCTTTATTCAAGGGACCAAGTCTTAAGCACTTTGAGATGGAAAATGACCTTGTGCATTAATTAAAGTTCCACAACTGGGATGAAGAAGTACGTGATGAATGAAACTCTGGTTAATTATGCCACTTTCTTTTGGATCCTGAAGGAATTTACCTTTTGGTGGATGTGGTTCTGGATAAGAAACATTGAAAAGAAAAGCTAAAATATAAACATATGGGCATTAAGATTCTAAGAATCAGCATTATTAAACACTGTACAAGTTCAAAAATGTAAATTTAAGGTCTTACATTCTACATGAATTTATAGATACTATACTGGCAATAAATGTAACTTACTGCATTAGCTTCAGCCGTAATCTTAAGAAGGACCAAATCAAATATTCCAATGTCAAAATTAATGTGAACCAATGTTACCAGGTCCACAGTTTAGGGTGTTTTGCATAAGTAATGAAATCTAGAAATGATATTATTTACTTATATACAAATTAGAAACAAAACCAAACACAAGACAGATAAGCGTTACCTCAACTCAGGCCTAAACCTCTCAGGTTTTATCTTTCATACCTACAACATACCTCTTGATTGTTTTTTTTTATATAAAAATGTGTATTATGTTATTCATTCTCTAAGCAATTTCTCCTCTTATGTTGACATACTTTATAAAATCTAAATGAATTGTACAACCTTGAATGCTGGCATGTTGCCATCTTAGCACTCTATTAATCGCAATTCAGCTCGGAGTTCAAGACACTGTCTATATGGAGTTTTTCAGGTTTTCTACATATCCATGGGTTTCTTCTCTGGACTCTTAGAGTTCCTCTGACTTTCCCAGGTAAAGTGAATTAGCCATGCTAAACTAGCCGCAAGTCTGAATGGTTGATTATATGATAGCTGTGCCAGACTGACAACCCAATCTAGGATGTATTCCAGCTTTTTGACATTTTAGTTTGGAAGGTCAGATTTTAAGATTTTGCATAGGGATGTCTTTTTCTGTGAAACTGTTATTTGTCAGGATGATCTGGCAACCCTGAATTAAAAATTACATACTCCCTATATTTCTTGTTTTCACTTCAGTAGCTTAGGTACAAAGCCAGCTTTGAACTCAAGCAGAAATTTAAGAACGACAAAATCAAAATAATCTTGATTCAAAAATAATACTGTCTATTATTAGCTGATTAATGCTAATGGTTAAGCTAAAAAAATCTGTGAGGAATCTTTGTCTCGATCATGGCATCCTGCCTGGTCCTTAAACGCACACCACTACTTATACATAAGCATAACAACACAAGTCACCAGCTCGTTATTTGTCAGGATGATCTGGCAACCCTGAATTAAAAATTACATACTCCCTATATTTCTTGTTTTCACTTCAGTAGCTTAGGTACAAAGCCAGCTTTGAACTCAAGCAGAAATTTAAGAACGACAAAATCAAAATAATCTTGATTCAAAAATAATACTGTCTATTATTAGCTGATTAATGCTAATGGTTAAGCTAAAAAAATCTGTGAGGAATCTTTCTCTCGATCATGGCATCCTGCCTGGTCCTTAAACGCACACCACTACTTATACATAAGCATAACAACACAAGTCACCAGCTCTGCTACATTATACAGCCAAATCAAGCTA
>JBCEWE010002369.1:15322500-15331379 GCA_039877035.1 Silurus lanzhouensis | reverse complement strand
TCATTACCTCATCTCTCCTCAGTTAATAACACAGCCTTTGTCAAATCAGCTTTCTAAATCAGCATTAAACTCTTCATTAGCTCACCTGTTTCCTGCAGCGACCATCATTGACTTCATTAGCTCCATGGACTCATCTAACCCGACGCCACAGCAACATAATGTATGTAATATCTACATTCTAAAGCATACAACCCAAGTACAGACATGTTCATAGTATTCGTTATTTTCAGAACACTTCAGTTGCTCCTGGTGATTTAAAATACAATCCAAACAGATCCAAAACCTTCATGAGCCAAACCAGGTGCGTCAGTTTGAATCAGAAGTCTGAAATCCTTGTTATACATGTAAAACAGGACGGACATGAACAGGGGTGTAACTTGTGAGATTAGTTAATAAACGGTTGTAAAAAAAAAAAACACTTGGGAAAATTAATTCAAGCCGGTTTGACGCTGTACTGTTTTTGCCATGATTTGGCTGTTGATTTGAGATTGTGATCAAAGACAGTCAAGGAAAAAGATATGTGTGTGCGTATTATATTTTATTATATAGTACTTATTATAGTACTTATTATATATAGTATGTGCCTCCACATACTAATAAAAAGAACTGCTTAAATAATCACTCTGAAAGATAATTGGGTATGAAGAATAAGTGTGGTTTCCTGGTTGCTGCCTGTTTCTCTGTGCTAGGTGCATCCTCTGTTACATTGCTTACTTCATGTGTTAGTAGGCCAGTGCTCCAGCATCAAGAGACCAACTACATTGGCTCAGGGTCACGGCACCAGTGTAACTGGTCTTTCGTTCTTTTCCTGCATCCTATTCACAAAACTTGTACTTTAAGTACTTTTCATCTGACTTATTAACTGTGGGACATTACATAGAGTGAGCTGAGCTTCCAGCACAAGGGCTGTCGAATATGCTGTACGCCTTACAACACATGAACTTATTACTGTAACATAGGACACATTTCGTAGATTTAAATGGAGAGCTATCCAGGCTAATGCAAGTAAATTATGGCGTGCCGCAAGGTTCAGTTCTAGGACCCCTGCTCTTCACAATATACATGCTTCCGTTAGGAAATATTATTAGAAGGCATGGAATTAGCTTCCATTGTTATGCTGATGATACTCAGCTATATATCTCATCTAAACCAGGCGATACAGCTCAATTAACTCGGATAACTGAGTGTGTTAAGGAAATAAGAGATTGGATGACCCATAACTTTCTACTTTTAAATTCTGATAAGACTGAGATTTTGCTCATCGGCCCAAAAACTAGTATACAGAAGCTCCAGCATCTCAACCTGCATTTAGACGGATGTTCTGTAACCACTAGTTCAACGGTAAAAGACCTGGGAGTTATTTTAGACAGCAACTTGTCTTTCAAATATCATATCAACCAAGTTACAAAAACAGCCTTCTTTCACCTTAGAAATATTTCTAAGTTAAGAAACATGTTGTCTATATCCGATGCAGAGAAGCTCGTCCATGCGTTTATGACCTCCAGAATAGACTACTGTAATGCATTACTAGGTGGATGTCCTGCGTCATTAATAAACAAGCTTCAGTTAGTCCAGAATGCAGCAGCCAGAGTTCTTACAAGGTCAAGAAAATATGATCACATAACCCCGATCTTATCGTCCCAACACTGGCTTCCTGTTAAGTTTAGAATAGACTACAAACTATTACTTCTCACTTATAAAGCACTAAATGGTTTGGCTCCCATGTATCTATCCAGTCTTTTAACACGCTACAATCCGCCACGCTCCCTGAGATCTCAAAACTCTGGGCTTCTAGTAGTTCGTATAATAGCAAAGTCCACTAAAGGTGGTAGAGCATTTTCACATTTAGCTCCTAAACTCTGGAATAGTCTTCCTGACAGTGTTCGGGCCTCAGACACACTCACCCAGTTTAAGTGTAGATTAAAAACATCATTTTAGCAAAGCCTACACATAACACACATCACATATCATAACCTTGTGCTCCAGAACATCTGATCACATGCAGATTATCAACTTGTGCTGTTAATATCATGAACAGCAGCTACGCTAATTCCTCTCCACTGCTTCTCTTTCTCTCCCCATCCCGAGACACCCTGAGGTTTGGCCAGCTCCAGTTACCTCCCACCTCGTGATGATTACGGACCTTTGAAGAAGTAGATGCCGAACTCGCAAACATCCCGAAC
This sequence comes from Silurus lanzhouensis, assembly GCA_039877035.1. Lineage (NCBI taxonomy): Eukaryota > Metazoa > Chordata > Actinopteri > Siluriformes > Siluridae > Silurus > Silurus lanzhouensis. Next base: position 15,329,196 of record JBCEWE010002369.1, on the reverse strand, counting down.
CATCTAGAGACGTACCAGTGCCATTTGGATCCCGCTACATGTGTGGAGTTTGACATTGGACCTCCTGGAGTGTTTAAAGGCTCTGGCATGAAGAAGCTGATGCTGGATCTGTGATGATCACAAATGCTGAGCTTATAAAACTCGGAGCTACTAACCATATAGACTGTATAAGACTGCAGAAAGAACATCACTTATAATCTTATACTCCAGTAATCATGTTAGTTCTCACTCTCCAGTGTTCTGTATTGTTGAAAGATTTATGATCAAACTCTTGATGTCACCCAAATGAGGATGGGTTCCCCTTTTGAGTCTGGTTCCTCTCAAGGTTTCTTCCTCATAACATCTAAGGGAGTTTTTCCTTGCCACAGTCACCACGGCTGCTCATCAGGAACAAATTCACACCATTCACCTTAACTGTTGATTTGTGTAAAGCTGCTTTGAGACAATGTCTGTTGTGAAAAGCACTATACAAATAAACTTGACTTGACTTGACTTGACACACCTAGCACAGAGAAACAGCCAGCCAATAGGAAACCCCTCTTAACCCTTTATATCCAAACATCTTTTATGTAAATATTTTTACTGCCCTCATTCTCATTCACACTCACACACATGTACTCTGTCTTACTCCTACTGACTTTTATTCCCCTTCTCTGCAGCGCATACCTCCAACTCTCCAGGCACTTCTCAACCTGCTCCCTACTCTCACCACAAATCACAATTCATTCGCAAACATCATAGTTTACAGAGACTCCTGTCTAACCTCATCTATCAACCTGTCCATCACCACTGCAAATAGGAAAGGGCTTAGAGCCGATCCTTGATGCAGTCCAACCTCCACCTTAAACCAGTCTGAAATTTCCACTGCACACTTCACTGCTGTCAAACTGTTCTGCTGTCACACTTCTCTGACACACCTGACTTCCCCATGCAATACCACAACTCCTCTCTCGGCACTCTGTTGTACGCTTCTATAAATCCACAAACACACAATGCAACTCCTTCTGACCTTCTCTATACTTCTCTATCAACATTCTCAATGCAAATAAGGCGTCTGTTGTGTTCTTTCTTGGCATGAAACCATACTGTTGCTCACAGATGGTCACCTCTTCTCACAGCCTTGCTTTCACTACTCTATCACATAACTTCATGATGTCACTGATCAACTTTATTCTCCTATAGATACTGCAGGTCTGCACATCTCCCTTATTCCTAAAAATCGATACCAGCACACTCCTCCATTCCTTATGCATCTTCTTACCTTCCAAAATTTTGTTGAACAATCTGGTTAAAAACTCCACTGCCATCTCTCCTAAACATCTCCATGCTTCTACTGGTATGTCATTTGGTCCAACCAACTTTCCACTCTTTATCCACTTAATCGCTGCTCTCACTTCCTCCTTACTAATCCTATCCACTTCCTGCTTCCTCCACATCTCCACACTATCCAACCTTCTCTTTCTCTCATTTTCCTCGGTCATCAGCTGCTCAAAATACTTGCAGCACATTCTTCCCAGCTCGGTTCTTCTGCCTGGCCAATCAGTATAAATCCTTTTCTCCTTCCTTAGTGTCCAACTTCTCATACAGCTCCTTAGATGCCTTTTCTTTGGCTTTTGCCACATCCCTCTTTACCTGCTGCTGCATCTCCTTGTACTCCTGCCTACTTTTCTCATCTCTCTGCCGATCCAAATTCTGTTTCTCCAACCTCTTTTTTCTTATGCTTTCCTGCACTTTCCATTCCACCACCACATCTCTTTGTCTTCCCTTCTATTTCCAGATGTCACACCAAGTACGTTTCTAGTTGTCTCCCTTATCACTTCTGCAGTAGTTGCCCAATTATCCAGCACCACTTCACACCACTAAATCCTTTGTCTGACCTCTTTCCTGAACCTCACACTGCAGTATTCCTTCTTCAGTTTCCACAATCTTATTATTTTCTCCTCCTCTTCTTCACCTCCAAAACCATCCTACAGACCACCATCCGATGCTGTTCACTACACTGTCCATTGCCAACACCTTACAGTCTCCAATCTCCTTTAGGTTGCATCTCCTACATAGAACATAGTCCATCTGTGTGCAACTTCCTCCACTCTAATACGACACCCTATGATCCTTCTTCTTTTCTAAAATACGTATACTGCCATTTCCATCCTTTTAGCAAAATCTACCACCATCTGCCCTACCCATCACCTCCTTATCATCTCTATTCCCTTCACCAACATTCCAAGGTTCACTCTTCACCCCCTCATCTAACTTTTTCTTCCTTCTCCATCTCATAGCCCACTTGTGGAGGATAAGCACTGATGACATTTATCATCACCCCTTCAAATTCTTGCTTCACGTTTATCACAATTCACCTCCACTACACTCTCACTGTACTCTTCCTTCAGGATCACCCCTACACCATTTCTCTTTTCATCTACACCACACAATGATAGAACAGTTTAAACCCACCTCCAATGTTCCTGGCCTTACTCTCTCTCCACCTGGTCTCCTGAACACACAACATATCTACCTTTCTCTTCTCCATCATATCAGCTATCTCTCTCCCTTTACCAGTCATAGTACCAACATTAAAAGTACCAATTGTAACCTCCACTCCCCTCCACTTCTCCTTTCCCTGCTGTCTCTGTAGACGTCTTCCTCCTCTCCTTCGCCTCCTTCGGCCAACTGTAGCCCAATTTGCACCGGTACCCTGTTGGATAACGATACCTGTGGTGGCCGTTGGTAACTTTCATGACATTTAAACACCATCGTAAAAACAAAAAACATTTCGAACTTAAATTTCCTATGTGAAGGTAAGCAAGCTTTGAATAAGCATGCACAAATTTGAAAATAAGTCCAAATTATAGTCATTTACTGTAGCTGCCTCTGCTGTAAGATCTCCACCCACACTCCCTTGAACTGTACTTTAATTCTCTAACAACATTAGAGTCAGTGAACCGATTATGTAAATAACATGTCTGTTTTCAGCCATACCTAAAGTTAGAAAAGTATTTTAGTACAAAGCATTAAATGATCCTTTAGGTAAAAGGAACAATGCGTTGTTAATATATAACAAATTATTGGAAATAGTGAAATTAGTAACTCGATAGAAACATGCTGTATACAGTATACACGCATAAGTTCTTGATATTCATGTTATTATCATCATATTATTAATAAGCATAATATTATTAATAATTCAATTCAACTTTATTTGTATAGCCTTTTATCAATAGAATTCGTCCCAAAGCAGCTTAAATATGTAAATGGATTATAACTGTTACGTTTATAAATCAGTTTGTATAAGTTTATCCTTTATAAATGTATCGTTAATGAGTAAGCCAGTGGTTACAGTGGCGAGGGAAAACTCAGTGAGATGATATGAAGAAGAAACCCTGAGAGGAACCTGACTCAGAAGGGAGGCCATCCTCATCTGGGTTGCATTGAATGTCCATTTATTATAGTTTCATCAGTTTAACACTGCTCAGTAACTTTATGGATTTTTAGACCGTACATGTGAAACCATCTTTAGTAGCAGTGAATGGTCTCCAATTGAAAAGAACCCCATCTATCGATAAGGCGTTAGGATGAATCAGGCATGTCCAAAAATTAAAAATGGGACAGGAAGTGGCAGGTCAGGGGTTAAAATGTTAGACTTCTGATTTGAAGGTTGTGAGTTCAAAAACCAGGAAATTCAAATCCCAACACTACCAAGCTGCCACTACTGGGCACTTAAGCAAGGTCCTTAACCATCATCAGCTCAAGTGTATAATTGAGATAATTAAAAGACGCGTTTTGGGAAAGAGTGCCTGCCAAATAACATAAACGTAAATATAAATGGCATAATGAGTCAGTGGAATCAGTTAACACTTATCAGTTAATCATTTAACACTGGTACAGCAGGAGCATGTTTAACTTGACTTGGGGTTTATCAAGGGTTTCGAATAATCCAAGATGGCGGCACAGCAGTAGCTCGCAGCGGCCTCATCTGATCCAAAAACGGTGCTCTTTTTGTTTTGTAGCTTTATGTTGTGTGTTGTAGCTCTATGTTGTTTAGTGTAGCACGTCCTCTTGTTTTTACTCTATACTGTATTCCACTGTGTATAGTAAAAATGACAATAAAAGCCTCTTGAATTGACTTGATCAGTGATGGAAAATCATGGATTAATCAGAGAAGCAATCAAGAGTAACTTTGTAGGAGCTGGATCAATTCACAGCTTATATAGAAGAAACTGTTCACTGTACCACCAGAACATAAACATACCATAAAGCACTTTTACATAAGAAAAAAATAATAAATATTGGTTATTGAGAATGTTTTCTAATCTGATGAGCAATAAACATTAATGTTTGGTAGATTTTCAACCAATCACCATTAGAACACAGTCCCTACAGTGAGGCACGGAGGTGGTAGCACCAGCTTGTTTTAAAGGTATATAAGGGTTTGATCTCTGTTGTAGACACAAGATTACACTTTAGTTAACACAATATGTGAAGGTTTTGTTTATTTACAGTACAAAATTTTATGAAGAACAAAGAGCACATTTTGAAACCAACGGAGCTCATTTGTAATGTAAATTCATCAATTGAGTACATTGAGAATGACTGATTAACTTGAATATTCTGCTAAAAACAGGTGTGTGTGTGTGTGTGTGTGTGTGTGTGTGTGTGTGTGTGTGTGTGTGTGTGTGTGTGTGTGTGTGTGTGTGTGTGACTGTAGTTCACTGCAGCTACTTAATTTAAATATATGTCCACAGGCTAAATTAAATTTTCTGCTGTGAGTTTAAGCAATTATTTGGCCGCATTCTAGATTGTGACAAACTACTATTGACTGAAGGACAAGAGGCATCAATAAGGTCACTGAAACATGTAAGTTGTTTTATGTTGCAAGAACCAGTTCTAGTCACAGCTTGTGATTACAAAGTTATGCTGACTAATGAGAACAAATAAACATTGTGAGGGTAAAAAATCTTATCAAGTGCAGACATCATTATACAGAAAAAACAGATATTCTAATGGCTTAATAAACTAAATGGTCTGATAAACACTTATTATTCTGATTTTATTTTCAATATCTGGGAAGATCTTCTGGGAAGATGTTCTACTAGATTATGGAGAGCAGCTGTGGTGGTTTTTGCTCATTGAAAAACAGTGTTTTTTCATCCCAAAGGTGCTTAATTGGGTTGAGGTCAGAGCTTTATAGCAGGTCACTTAAAATCTTCCACTCCAACCCATGTAAATAAGATGTTCATGCAGCGGGCTTTGTGCACAGGGACATTGTTAGGGTTTCCTAGTTCAAGTGAAGGGAAAATTAACTACAACTTCTTCCAAAAAAAATTAATTGTCTCCATCTTTGTGGTAACAGTTTGGGGCCATGTATGTTTAAAAAAGACAATATATCACCACTGCAAATAGGAAAGGGCTTAGAGCCGATCCTCGATGCAATCCAACCTCCACCTTGAACCAGTCTGTCATTTCTACTGCACACTTCACTGCTGTCACACGGTTCCGCTGTCACTTCTCTGACAAACTTGACTTCCTCATACAATACCACAACTCCTCTCTCTGCACTCTGTCGTAGGCTTCTCTGAATCCACAAACACACAATGCAACTCCTTCTGACCTTCTCTATATTTTTGTAAATATAGTGCACAAAATTTCAAGCACTAGTTTTTGATTTATTTAAATATATATATATTTTTTATAAGATATAATCACAACTTCTGATCAGAAGTCCAACATCTTAACCATGAGCTAACCATGAGCTACGAACATCCCTCCCATAATAATCATATCACTGCATAGAAATATCATGGAAATAAATTGATGTACACTGGTGTTACCAAATGATAAAAGTAATAAAATAATAAAAAGTCTTAAAAATGTACTAGATTTAAATAATATACCCAGTGAAATTTGGCAGAAAAAAGACTAAAACATGCTACTATTATGTACTGTTTTTACTCTTTGCCAGCCAAATTTTATAATTAGATATTTCAAATACAATGAATGGAAATTCGGCGCCACCCGGATAATGATGGGTTCCCTTTTTTTTTGCCACAGTTGCTTTCTGACTTACTCATCAGGGATAACCGATTATAAGGAGCAAACCTATAGGCAATAAAATTACACATTGCTTTAAATAAATAAATAAATAAAACATTATAACCATTTTATCTGTGTAAAGCTGCTTTGAGACAGTAGGTGTGTTTACATGGAGCATTGTAATAGGTTTAAAAGTCCAATCCTGGCATCCGGATCAGATCTCTTATTGGCTCATTCATTTGAAGAAGATATACACATATATTTTTACTGTGCTCTTGTGGACACTGGATTTGTCCTGACACTGTATTCCACACAGTTTCTGAGTTTGTATAAAGCAACTGCGAATTGGATTTCTTCTTCTGGGACATACATCTCTTTACCAGTCAACACAAACGTATAAATGACCAACGACTCATGCAAAAGTTTAGTTTCCATTCCAGTTCACTAAACTCCAGCAATACAAACTGCTCCCAACAGTCCTTTCTACAGACCTTCGTCTGCATGCTTGTGCTTTTCGGAGGAGAGAGGGGTAGGATTGTGATGCTCCTTAGAGATGCACAGCCACCAAAAATCTCAGCTTCCTGTGCCCGACTTTTCCTCATACCTTCCAGCAGTATTATGCCTACAAATTCACACTGTTGCTTGATTAAAAGCAACACAAAAATA